>RXID01015530.1:36561-83450 GCA_005019695.1 Trichopus zeylanicus subsp. travancoricus | reverse complement strand
AACTATAACTACTACTACAACAACTACTACTACTACTCCTACTCCTACTAATTCTATTAATACTACTACTACTACTACTATTACTACTACCAATACTACTACTACTACAAATACTACTACTACTACCACTACTAGTACTACTACTACTACTACTAAAACTACTGTTAGTGCTACTATGATTGCAATTATTAGTACAACAATAAAAATAACAACAACAACTACTACTACTGCAAGAACTACTAATGCTACAACTACTACTGCAACAACTACTGCTGCTTCTACTACTACTACTGTTGTGGCTACTACTGCTACAACAACAACTACTACTACTGCTACAACAATAATAACTACTGCCAATACTACTACTACTATTACTACCACTATGACTACTACTACTACCACTGCTAAAATTTGTACTACAAGTACTTCTACTACTCCTACTACTAGTATAACTACTACACCTACTAATTCTGCTTTTACTACTTCTGTGGCTACTAATACTACTTCTTCTACTATCACTACAATTACTACTAATACTACTACCACTCCTACTCCCACTTTTGCTACTACTAATACACCTACTAATACAACAACAACAACTACTACTACTACTCTTAATAGTACTACTACCACCACTACTACTCAAACTACTACAACTACTACTACTACTACTACTATTGTAGCCCTTACTACTACTATTGCTACTATTAAGATTGCTACTATTATTACTATGACTACTGCTACAACTATTAAAACTACTTCTCCTGTTACTACCACTACTACTACTTCTACTAGCACTATAACTACTACAACTACAACTACTAGTACAACTGCTACTACTACAACTCCTTCTATTTCTGCTACGACTACTACCACTACTACAACTCCTCGTACTCCAACCCCTACTCGTACTCTGGCTTCTACAACACATACTACTACTACTCCTCCTCCTCCTCCACCTACTACTACTACTAGTACAACGGCTACTACTACTACAGCTACTACTACTAAACCTAATGTAACTACTGGTACCACTACTCCAACAATTACAACTCCTACTCCAACTCGTACTCCCGCTACTAATACTACATCTCCTACTACTATTATTACTACTAATATTTATTATACTACTACTGCCGCTACTACTATTGTTTCTGGTGCTACTACAATAGCTACTACTACAACTACACCTGCTCTTACTTCTACTAATACTACTACTACACTGACTCGTACTACAGCTACTACTGGTCCAACTACAAGCCTACTCCTACTACACACTCGTACATAACTAACTAACTCGAATAGTAATACTACGCTACTCCTACTCCTACTCTACTCTTTTCACAAAACTTCTAATATATTACTACTACTCCGATTACTACTACTTACTACTACTATGACTCTGACTACTACTACTACCTACGACAAACACACTACAACAACAACAACAAAAACAACAACAACTCTACTCTACTGACTACTACTACTACTACTACGACTACTACTAACTACTCCTACTACACTACCTCTACACCTCCAATATTAATACTACTGCTACTCCTACTACTGCTATTACTACTACTTCCACTACTACTACTACTATTACTACTACTACTTCTACCACTACCTCTACTACAACTACTCCTACTTCTACTATTACTACAACTACTCCTATTACTATGACTACTATAACTACTCCAACTACTACAACTGCAACAACAACAACTACTACTACTCCTACCACTCCTACTATTACTGATACTACTACTACTACTATTAGTACTGCTACTTCCACGATAACAACAACAACAACAACGACAACTACTACTACGACTAGTCCTGCTACTTCTACTACTACACCTACTCCAACTACTGCTACTTATAGTCCTGCTACAACTTCTACTCCTACAATTGCTACTACTACTACTTCTACGACTACTACCTGTACTACAAAAACAACTACGACTCATACTCCTACTTCTACTTCTACTACTACAACTACCACTCCTATTACTACTACTACAACTACTACTACTAGTACTACTACTTATGCTACTACTGCTACTACTTCTAGCGTTACTACTACTACTACTTCTACTTTTATTACTACTACTATTGCTACTACTATTACTACTACTTCTACTGCTACTAATACTACTATTACTACTACTACTACTGCTACTACAACAACAACAACTACTACTACTACTACATCAACTACTATTACAACTGCTTCTACTACTTCCACTACTACCACTACTACCATAACTACTACTACAGCTATAACAACTACTACTACTCCTGCTGCTGCTGTTGCTACTACTACTACTTGTATTACTACAGCTACCGCAACTAATGTGATAGCTACAACTATTACCACTACTACAACTACTGCTGGTACTTCTACTACTACTACTGTTGTTGCTGCTACAGCTACTATTATTACTATTACTACTACTACTACTCCTGCTGCCGCTACTACTACTATGACAACTAATGTTGCAATTACTACTACTACTACTACTACTACAACTACTACCACTACTACCACTGCAACTCCTTCTACAACAATAATTGCTACTACTGCTACTTTTACTATACAGCCATAACAACTGCTACTGCAACTACGTGTACTACTAATGCTACTTGTACTATTGCTTCTACTATAATTATTGTCCCTACTACTGCCATTATTACTAGTACCACTACTACTACTACTACTACTACTTCCATTACCACTACTACTACCACTACTACTACTACTACAATATCGTCTACTACCACAACTACAAATATTACCACAACTACCAATCCTGCCACAACTACTACTACCACTACAACTACAGCTACTACTAACGGTACTACTACTGCTGCTGCTGCTACTACTACTACTACTGCTACTACGACGATGACGACTACTACTACTACTAATCATACTTTTGCTACTACTACGACTTCTACTATTATTACTACTACTACTACTATAACTACTTCGGCATCTGCTGCAGTTGCTATAACTACTACTATTGCTACTCCTAATACCACTATTGTAGCTACTACTACTACTACTGCCACTACCCCAACTCCTACTACTATTACTACTGCAACTACTAGTACTACGGGCACTACTACTAAAACTACTAATATTGCTGCAGCTACTACTGCTACAACTACTGGCTCTACTACTGCTGCTATAACTACTACTTCTACTGCTACTGTTGCTACTACTATTATTACTACTGCTACTACTACTACTAATGTCGTTGCTGCTAGTACTACTGCTGCTACTACTACTACTACTACTACTTCTACTGCCGTTGATGCTACTCCAACTAATACTACTACTACAACTGCTACTCCTACTTCTACGACTACTTCTCATACGACTGCTACAAGTACTACTGCTACAACAACTACTACTACTATGGGTCCTACTACTATTGCTACTTCTACTACAACAACTACTACTTCTAATACCACAAGTGCTTCTGGCACTACTACGACAATAAATTCTGCTACTCCTACTAGTACTGCGACTACTACTATTGCTACTACTTTTCCTTCTACTGCTGCTGCTACTCCTACTACTAATACTACTACTACTGCTTTTGCTCCTAATTCAACAACTGCTGGTCATACTACTACTGCTGCTACTGCTACTACTACTAATACTACTACTACTGCTACTGCTCTTGCTTGAAAAACTACCCCTCATACTACTACTGTTGCAACTACTATGGCAACTTCTACTACTACTTCAACTACTAGTGCTACTACAGCTACTACTGTGATTGGTACTACTGCAACTGCTACTATTACTACTACTACTACTACTACTACCACTACTACTACTAATACTAATACTACGACTACTAATGTTGTTTTTGCTGCTACTATCACTATTCTGCAACAACAACTCCTACTGTGACAACATGCACTACTAATGGTACTTCTACTAGTACTACTACTAATACTGCCATTGCTACAACTCGTTCTACTATTGCTATTACTCCAACTACTACTGCTACTACTAATACTTCTACTATTACTGCTATTACTACTATTACTACTGCACCAACATCTATTGCTGCTACTACTATTACTAATACTACTGTTGTTACTACTACTTCGTCTTCAACAACTACTGCTGCTACTACTACTACTACCACTAATACAACTACTACTAGCACGACTACTATTGCTAATACTACTACTACTACTACTTCTACAACTACTACTGCTACTACTACAACTACTACTTCTATTGCTTTTGATGCTACAACTTTGGCTGTTACTCCTACTACTATTTTTACTACCACTACTACAATTACTACTGCTACTTTTAATACAACTACTTCTGCAACCACTTTTGCTACTACTACTGCCACTCGTGCTACAACTACTGCAACTACAACTGCTACTAATTTCGCTACCACTTTTGCAACTACTATTGCTACTACTACAATAACAACAACTACTATTACTAATACTACTACTAGTACAACTACTATTACTTTTATACTACAACTACGACTGCAACTATTACTGCAACTATCACTACTGCTACTTCTGCGATTACTTCTGGTTAATTTTTTTTACTACAAATACTACTACTACCACCACCACTACTATAGCGATTGCTACTACTACTAATACTACAACAATAACTACTACAGCTACTAATACCAATACTACTACTACTGCTACTTCTGCTACTACTACTACTACTATTTCTACTACTAATGCTACCACTAGTACAGTTGGTACTAATACAAATGCTTCGACTACTACCACAAACACTAAAACTTATATTACTGCTGCTGCTGCTACTACTACTACTATACCTATTGCAACTACTACTACTGCTACTACTACAACTTTATCAAGTACTACTACCAATGCAACAACAACCATAACTATTCTACTACAACTACTAGTACTGCTACTATTGCTACTAATACAACCACTACTACTCCTACTACGTCCCCTACTACTACTGCTACCACTATTGCTACAACTACTATTACTACTGTTGCTGCAATGGCTACTATAACTAAAACTACAAGTACTACTACTACTACTTCTGCTACTACTTCTGCTCCAACTCTAGCAATGGCTACTACTACTAGTACTAGTACTATTACTACTACTAATACTTGTTCTTGGCCCAATGCTTGAGTGGGTTGTCACCAATATAACCCTGTTGTCAGAGCTCATCCAGTATGGAGTTCAGCTTAAAGCTTCTTTACACAAAGTCAAAACCGACTTTTACAAAGCTACTTTACACAAAGCTAAAATGGGGGGGGGATAAGATGCGATAAGGGAATCTCATCTTATCCTTATTCTTTTCTTATGGCGCAAGTTGATACTTTCCTTCGAGCACAAGGTTGAGGAATCCTGTTTAGAATAGAAAGGCGGGCAGCCGCTGTGCTGAGTCAGCCGTGAGTTTGACTATCATTCCGAGTTGGGTGTCGATCTATGTCATAACAGGAAGCCACTGGGCCCAGAAGTTTCCCATGGTTTTGCGTCTTGCGCGCTTTGTGGCTTCAGTCAGTTTGAGGGCGTGTAGGGCATGCAATTATTGTAGAGCGGGAAGTGCTTCCTGGGCACTCTACCGTTCCAGTTGCTGAAGCTTTCTCCTTGTGTCGTCATAGGTTGCAAGGGACGTGGGGAGGTCCTGTAGGCGGTGTAGTTGTTGTTCATACTGGCGCACAAGGTTTTGGGTGCTGCTAGGTGCTTCTGCCTTGCTTGAGGGGCTGCCTGTGGAGCTTCCTCCAATTGCATAGCTAGTAGACTGAGGGCCTCTAGATCTGCGAGGACAGGCCATCCTGAAATTATAAGGGAAGTGATTAAGCGAGAGAGAGTATCAGCCAATTGGTTATCCTCTCCGTCGATGTATTCAAACTGGATGGTAAGCCCTGTGCCTGTGATGTAATCAGTGAAGGCGAGCCAACGTACGTGGGAAGGCTTGTTGTTCGCCGATTTGTTGAAGAAGCTAATAATTACTTGACAATCCGTACGGATTGTCAGCTTGGCTTTATCCAAATAGTAGATTTTGAGTGCCTCCAGTGAATTCATAACGGCAAATAGTTTCACATCGATAGTAGACTTCATTGGTTGGAACTTGCCGCTAGCATACGCGCATACCCTTTCAACAGATTTGGGGTCAAATTTCTGGGGTTTCCATTTGCATACCCCGCCCCAGCCTGTCATACAACCATCTGTCTCTAGGATCATATAACTGTTGTCTGGTGGTAGTTCAAGATCAGGCAGTTGTTGCACCAGAGCCTTGATTTTTGTAACTAAGTCCCAATCCTGGGAGTTCTAGCATTTCTCCCCGGTTGGACTTGTTTTTGCATAGAGCGGCCCAAGTAACGTCCCTAGATTTGGGATGTAGTTTCAGGCATAATTCAGAATCCCGAGCCAGGCTCGGAGGCCTTTTGTTGTCATGAGCTCCTGCTCTTGAAATGTTGCGATCTTTTTAATGATATGGGGCTATAGTCTGATTCGCTGATTACCAAGGACTGCCCCTAGAAACTCCACTTCAGAGACCGCTAGCTACATTTTGTTTGGGCTAAGGATAAGCCCATGAGTCTTGCAGATCTGAAGCATAATCTACAAGTGCTATTCGTGCTCAGCTGTCGAGGACGAGAAGACCAAGATGCCATCAATATATACGGCGATGAAGTCTTCTGTCCCTTTGAAGCAATAGTCCATCTTCCTTTGGAAGATGGCAGGTGCATTCTTGAGACCGAATGGCATGACAAGCCATTCGTATAATCTGTTTGGTACCCAGAATGCTGTCCATTCTACGGAATCGGGGTGCATAGCAACTTGATGAAACCTTGACTTTAAGTCAAACTTAGAGTAGATTGTGCTCCTACTCACCTTCCGTAGGATGGTGTTGATCCCTGGTAGGCTATACTGGTCTTTGTTCGTAATATCATTGAGGCGTCGATAATTAAATACCATTCGCTCCTTCCCTTTGATTTCTTGGCCAGTATGAGGATCAACATAGGTGCCAAATTTGACAATGATCGCTGTTGTCCGATGCCGGCTTTTGCTGGGATGGATAACGCCAAGGTCCAAGAGAGCTCTGACATGTTTGGCATAAGCTGCTTTGGCTTGTGGGGTGATATGCTTCAGAGGCCGCTCTTCAATAATGAAGTCCGGGTTCTTAATGTCCAGCTGGCATAATACCTTGTTCTTGGCCCAATGCTTGAGTGGGTTGTCACCAATATAACCCTGTTGTCGGAGCTCATCCAATATGGAGTTCAGCTTACTGGTGATATTTTGCCTTGGTTGCTGTGCAGCTGAATACTGTACTGCTTCTTGGATTTGTAGATACTTATCCTCTTCCAGTTCCAATTCTTCAATTGCTGCTGCCGTGGGAATAGAGGGAAGAGTATGGATTGTGGTTACGTTCTTGTAAAACGTAACCGTGTTGCCTTCAATGCGGACGCCGCCCTGCATGGCGCGGATGAAGTTACAGCCCAGGATCATTTGGATATCCTCCCCTAGTTTCATAGGGAAGGCATATGTATAGGGGATCCTGAAGCCATTTCCCCCGATCAGCATACGGCCGAATTTCAGTTTTTTGTTGGCCGAGGTTCGTGAGATGATGCCGCTGAAATGTACCAGGAAGGGATTATCTTCCAGGGCATCAGCAGGGGCTGCTCCTTGGTCGACACAGCAAGTCGTTGGCCCTGTATCAAGGATTGCATTTACCTCAAATGACATAACGTTGGGGATATCAAACTTCACCTTGAGATTGTACAGCATGTTCTTTGTTCGCCTTAGTTGTGGCGGCACCTGTGCTTACGCAGCGAGGAGTTTTTATGTTGTGTCGAGGAGGAAAACATTCAGATTGTCATCGTCGTCGTCGATGGCTCCCACCACGCTTTCAAGGGCGAGGGGTGCCGCCGGTGGCTGGATGGCGGCGTGCGCGCTGCAGAGCTGGTGAAGTTCCCACTGTAGGTCAAGTCGCTCGAGCACCATGCGATCCAAGTCCATGGTGGCATGTTCAAGCTCGTGATACTTATGCTACCATTTCTCAGCCTCTTGTTTCCAATGGTGATTGTCCTGTTGCATAAGGAGGAGGCGTTGCTGGAGGGCCTCTTTCTCATCTTGAGCAAGGGCGAGTTGTTGGTGTAACTGCTTCTTTTCCCCTTCACAAGCAGAAATATAAGTTTGTTGCTCAAGTACTAAATCGGTGGAATTGTACCTTGGAAGGGAGGCCTGGGCAACTGGAATTCATCTGTCAAAATAATACGCGCTGCACCATCCACAGACCGTCAGCTTGCAGGTTGGGCAGTGCATGCGGTAGCATTTTTGAGAGGGCGCCTGGCAGCAGCAGCACTGCTCGTAGGCGTCCGGCACGTCTTGATTCACATCCCACATGTGGCTACACTCGTATTGCTGTTGGGATACGCGGACCATTGCACGGTATCCTCCTGTGGGGCCAATCCACCATGTCTAATCTTCTTCCCGGAACATGAAAATCTGTTCCCCCAGGATTGTCGTGTCTTCTTCTCCCTCGGAAATGCTATAAATAGCATCGCTGGGGTCGTCACCTTCTTGGACAGACACAATCTCGTAATCTGCTGGGAGGTGCTTCTTCAATCACGTTACGTCGCTCATTGGGGCATGCCTGGGCAAAATGTCCTTCTTCACCACAAAGAAAACACCGACACCGTCTGTTTCGGATCAGGTGCTTCTTCTTCTCAATCCTGGCATGAGAAGGATGTGGCTTTCCTTTATAAGTAGTGGACTGTCGGACTCCAAACTTTCGCTTGGGTCGTTGATAATACCCAGGGATGGGTATATCCTGGCAAAATGAGAGGTCCTTCAATTGCTGAGGCACTTGGTTTCTACATAAATCTTCCTCAAGCCTTCTGAGGGCTCATCGAGGAATTTGGGTTTATTGCCTCTTCTTTCCTTTTCAGGTTTAGTTTTCTTCGTTCCTTTTCTTCCACCAACTTTTCTTCCGCCAACTCTCCCTTCTAACTGCGCACGCACCACTCTGGAATCAGAGCTTTGTTCCTTACCTGCTTCTTGTTCCCATGGCTGAGTAGTACCCTCTCAGTCTAGGTACTCCGTAGGGGGTGTGTGGAGGCTTCTCTAGCATTTTCTTGCCCTGAACACTCAGACCAAGAGTTTCGAAAAATCCTGGATTGACCCCTCGGGTGGCACAGAGGCTGGACCTAATAAGTCCACCGCAAGGTCAATATTGGGAAAGAAGTAGGGATTAGTGGTCTTTGGGAGTTGAGGCTTAAGGCTCAGACGCCAATCAAGGTGTCCTAACTGCAAAAGGCTGCAGTGCGCGTAAACTTGCAAGAGGCAGTAGCTACCAGTCGGATGAGCATGAGGGATGCCCTTGTGCAAGCGTATGTGTTCTAAAAGTTCTCGTCTCATGTTTGGCAGGCTTGTACGCAAGGTAGCACACACGCACCCAGGGTACCTAGATTGAATTTCTCCAACAAAATCAGCCCTACCTCTGTATGAACACTTTCTTACCAGCTAAAACAACCGTTTCATTCCAAGAAGCCTTGCAAGTAGTAGAACCCATAGACAATCCAGCAAACGATTTTGTGAAACCTAGTGATTGTGTTAGTACCTCTGCCCAGAATATCACTATTATTAAGCAAAACAATACCCAAATCCTGCTTTTAGTACAAATAGCTGAGACCTTAAAGGAGATTCAAGTGGACACCCGGTTCCTCAGAACACTACAGAAGAAGAACCCTATTCTTCCGGATTCTTTACTCACAAGACTAGAGAATTTGTCTCTCAGCCCCAAAACCAGACCTCCCGAACCACACTGGAGACTGCTTATGAAAAAGGATCCGTTATTAATTTTGCAGGAAGAACAAGCCAAACTCAATGGCAACATCACAGACTATGCTGCAGCAGGAACAACCCAAGCCCCTGGTCGAGGACCAAATTAGGGGGTACAGGCGCAATAAACGCCGGCTGTACAACACACAGCAAGCCACATGACGGATGCTCCGTCGGCTAGTAGGGCAACCTGCTTCTCAGCACATCCTGGAGCAGCACCTTGACCCCCAGGAATAGCTCCGGCTATCTATGCGGGAGCGGGCAGCTATCGCCCCCGCTGAAGTATTGTATTACTCTCGGACGGACGATGAGCACCATCAAGTGTATATACATCGTTCGGAAGAGTCCATCAGCTGCGTAGGAGACGCACAAGTGGACCGCAATTTTATTCAAGAAGAGAGTTACCAGCAGCTCTTAAACAGTAAGATGAAGTTTATTCATCTTGGAGTTCTACAGGTCCGCTGCAAATCCTACATCGACATGCTAAGGGTACGATGGCACTTGTTGTCTTTTGCGACAATCGCTGGCATGGTGACAAAGCACTAATTGCCACCATGGAAGTCGACCTTACACAGGGAAGTCAGCTGGTGTATATTATCCCAGATATGATGCTCACAATTGGGGATTTTTGCAGGAATATTCAAATCTCCCTCCTAACTCGGGGATATGACACCTGGCGGTATGGTGAGGCAAATGTACTCATCACCCGAGGACTCATTGGGCGACTCTCTAGTACCCCGAATGTGGCCTTTGCCTATGAGGTCACCAGAGTGATTGACTATCTAGCCAGTCACGGTATTCGTGCCCTCCCTGGAAAGCAGTATTCAACTGCACAATTATGCAAAATGAACTGGGTTCTCCAGCCTTCCCGCATCACGCCAGTACGACTAGCACCAACAGAAGTTGCATTTCACACACTATTGGATGGACGAATTTCCCTCAGCTTCACTCAGTGCTCCTCCCTTCCTGACCCTGAAGAAAAGGAGGAGGATGAAGTTGTTGCCGTCTTGCTTCACGAACTACAAGAAGTGGAACCAGAAGAAAGATGAGATACCTTGGGAGAGCCCAGTGGCAAATTTGACTATTATGTCAGGTACTCAGCACCTCCCTATTTCTTGGCGCCTGTCCCTCTTACCCCAACAGGCTGGGACGTCAATCCTAGTGACATGGAGCCTCAGAGCACCATGGGACAGCAGCCTGCCATCACCATGGGTGTCAAGCAGCAACAATCAACCCGCAAAGTGATGCCAGCACGGAAGTGGCGACGACGTCTTGCTCAGCAACAGCATACAAAAGGACAACAGCTGTGGCAGCCCAAAGGAAGTGGAAGCCAGACCTCCCCAAGCGGAACCCATACAGGAGATACATGCCCCGGGGCCTCTGTACTCTGGTCCATGGACCCTCCGTAGGAGG
The DNA here is from genome assembly GCA_005019695.1 of Trichopus zeylanicus subsp. travancoricus. NCBI lineage: Eukaryota > Viridiplantae > Streptophyta > Magnoliopsida > Dioscoreales > Dioscoreaceae > Trichopus > Trichopus zeylanicus. The sequence goes on along the minus strand of RXID01015530.1, from coordinate 72,200 downwards.
AAACTGGCGACAACTTCCCCCTCTTGGCCACCTGGCGTCAGGAGGACAGCTCTGACCCAAATGAGAATCCCGAAGAATACTGTGAGTATTTGCAGTATTATACTGGTTTGAGAGAAATAAAACTCATTGCCACTTTCGGTGAAGACAACTGGGGCATGGAGTATCCCCAGTGGGCACCGCAATGGGCACAACCAACAGAGCGGCTTTGCTCTTCCTTCGTTGTATCAGACTACAGGCCCCCGGTCGACTCAACCATGGGTCCTATCAACTATCCTCCAGCTGCGAGACCCACAGAACCCTGTCCAAGCCAGGGACCGACAGCTGGAAGCTATGTGCCAAAAAATCTGAGGTTCAAAGCCAAAAACACCTCAGAATGGTCGAATCTCCCTTCTGCCCAACAACACTCAGGAGCGATCTTCCTTATGCCCCCTCAAATCGGGCAATTCAATGATGTCTTCATGCATTGGGAGTCCATCATTAAAAACACAATTGCTCTCCAAGGATTCACAGATCCTCGGACAAAAACCGAGTTTATTGAAAATTTACTTGGGGAATCAGAAAAGCTAGCATGGATCTAGTGGCGGATGGCCTATCCCATGGAGTACCAGCACCTGTTGGATCATGCAGATGGTGCAGACGGGACGCAAAACATTCTATCACAAATACGAACCATCTTCGCCCTAGAGGATCCCTATCAAGGCTCGACGGCTATCCAGGAAGAGGCCTACAGGGATCTAGAGCGACTATCCTGCCAGAACTTACGGGATATAATCCCGTTTCTCAATGACTATATGCAGGTCGCATCCAGGACTGGTCGACTGTTTACCGGCCCTGAGTTATCAGAGAAGCTGTGGTCAAAGATGCCTGGAAATATCGGCAAAAAGAGTAAAGAAGATTTTGAAAAAAAACACCCAGGTAGCACTATTGGTGTTTATCCACGGATTCTCTTTACTTATAAGTATCTCGAAGAAGCATGCAAAGAAGCGGCCGTCACACGGGACTTGAAGGACCTCTCATTGTACAAGGATATACCCATCCCAGGGTATTATCTACGACCCAAGCGAAAGTTTGGAGTCCGACGGTCCACTACTTATAAAGGAAAGTTTGGACCTCTCATGCCAGGATTGAGAAGAAGAAGCACCTAATCCGAAACAGACGGTGTCAGTGTTTTCTTTGTGGTGAAGAAGGACATTTTGCCCGGGAATGCCCCAATGAGCGACGCAATGTCAAGCGTGTCGCCATGTTTGAACAACTTGACCTCCCTGCAGATTGTGAGATTGTGTCTGTCCAAGAAGGTGACGACCCCAGCGATGCTATTTATAGCATTTGCAAGGGAGAAGAAGACACGACAATCCTAGAGGAACAGATTTTCATGTTCCGGGAAGAAGATCGGACATGGTGGATTGGCCCCACAGTAGGATACTGTGCAATGGTCCGCGTATCCCAATAGCAATACGAGTGTAGCCACATGTGGGAGGTGAATCAAGACGTGCCGGACGCCTACGAGCAGTGCTGCTGCTGCCAGGCGCCCTCTCAAAAATGCTACCGCATGCACTGCCCAACCTGCCAGCTGACGGTCTGTGGACGGTGCAGCTCGTATTATTTTGACAGATGAATTCCAGTTGCCCAGGCCTCCCTTCCAAGGTACAATTCCACCGATTTAGTACTTGAGCAACAAACTTATATTTCTGCTTGTGAAGGGGAAAAGAAGTAGTTACACCAACAACTCGCCCTTGCTCAAGATGAGAAAGAGGCCCTCCAGCAACGCCTCCTCCTTATGCAACAGGACAATCACCATTGGAAACAAGAGGCTGAGAAATGGTAGCATAAGTATCACGAGCTAGAACATGCCACCATGGACTTGGATCGCATGGTGCTCGAGCGACTTGACCTACAGTGGGAACTTCACCGGCTCCGCAGTGCGCACGCTGCCATCCAGCCACTGGCGGCGCCCTTCGCCCTCGAAAGCGTGGTGGAAGCCATCGACGACGACGATGACAATCTGAATGTTTTCCTCGTCAACACGACACAAAAACTCCTCGCTGCAGAAGCACGGGTGCCGCCACAACCAAGGCGAACAAAGAACATGCTGTACAATCTCAAGGTGAAGTTTGATATCCCCAACGTTATGCGATTTGAGGTAAATGCAATCCTTGATACAGGGCCAATGACTTGTTGTGTTGACCAAGGAGCAGCCCCTGCTGATGCCCTGGAAGATAATCCCTTCCTGGTACATTTCAGCGGCATCAACCCACGAACCTCGGCCAACAAAAAACTGAAATTCGGCCGTATGCTGATCGGGGGAAATGGCTTCAGGATCCCCTATCCATATGCCTTCCCTATGAAACTAGGGGAGGGTATCCAAAACATCCTGGGCTGTAACTTCATCCACGCCATACAGGGCGGCGTCCGCATTGAAGGTAACACGGTTACGTTTTACAAGAACGTAACCACAAGCCTTACTCTTCCCTCTGTTCCCACGGCAGCAGCAATTGAAGAATTGGTACTGGAAGAGGATGAGTATCTACAAATCCAAGAAGCAGTAGAGTATTCAGCTGCACAGCAACCATGGCAAAATCTCACCAGTAAGCTGATCTCCATACTGGATGAGCTCCGACAACAGGGTTATATTGGTGACAACCCACTCAAGCATTGGGCCAAGAACAAGGTATTATGCCAGCTGGACATTAAGAACCCAGACTTCATTATTGAAGACCGGCCTCTCAAGCATATCACCCCACAAGCCAAAGCAGTTTATGCCAAACATGTTAGAGCTCTCTTGGACCTTGGCGATATCCGTCCCAGCAAAAGCCGGCATCGCACAACAGCGATCATTGTCAATTTTGGCACCTATGTTGATCCTCATACTAGCAAAGAAATCAAAGGGAAGGAGCGAATGGTATTTAATTACCGATGCCTCAATGATATTACCAACAAAGACCAGTATAGCCTACCAGGGATCAACACCATCCTACGGAAGGTGAGTAGGAGCACAATCTACTCTAAGTTTGACTTAAAGTCAGGGTTTTATCAAGTTGCTATTCACCCCGATTCCGTAGAATGGACAGCGTTCTGGGTACCAAACGGATTATACGAATGGCTTGTCATGCCATTCAGTCTCAAGAATGCACCCGCCATCTTCCAAAGGAAGATGGACTATTGCTTCAAAGGGACAGAAGACTTCATCGCCGTATATATTGCTGGTATCTTGGTCTTCTCGTCCTCGACAGTTGAGCACGAACAGCACTTGTAGATTATGCTTCAGATCTGCAAGACTCATGGGCTTATCCTTAGCCCAACCAAAATGAAGCTAGCGGTCTCTGAAGTGGAGTTTCTCGGGGCAGTCCTTGGTAATCAGCGAATCAGACTACAGCCCCATATCATTAAAAAGATCGCAACATTTCAAGAGCAAGAGCTCATGACAACAAAAGGCCTCCGAGCCTAGCTCGGGATTCTGAATTATGCCCGAAACTACATCCCAAATCTGGGGACGTTACTTGGGCCGCTCTATGCAAAAACAAGTCCAACCGGGGAGAAACGCTAGAACTCCCAGGATTGGGACTTAGTTACAAAAATCAAGGCTCTGGTGCAACAACTGCCTGATCTTGAACTACCACCAGACAACGGTTATATGATCCTAGAGACAGATGGCTGTATGATAGGCTAGGGCAGGGTATGCAATTGGAAACCCCAGAAATTTGACCCTAAATCTGTTGAAAGGGTATGCGCCTATGCTAGCGGCAGGTTCCAACCATTGAAGTCTACTATCGATGCGGAAGTATTTTCCGTTATGAATTCACTGGAGGCACTCAAAATCTACTATCTGGATAAAGCCGAGCTGACAATCCGTACGGACTGTCAAGCAATTATTAGCTTCTTCAACAAATCGGCTAACAACAAGCCTTCTCGCGTACGCTGGCTTGCCTTCACTGATTACATCACAGGCACGGGGCTTACCATCCAGTTTGAACAAATCGACGAAGAGGACAACCAATTAGCTGATACTCTCTCTCGCTTAATCACTTCCCTTATCATTTCAGGATGGCCTGTCCTCGCAGATCTGGAGGCCCTCAATCTACTAGCTATGCAATTATAGGAAGCTTCACAGGCAGCCCCTCAAGCAAGGCAGAAGCACCTAGCAGTAGCCAAAACCTTGTGCGCCAGTATGAACAACAACTACACCGCCTACGGGATCTCCCCACGTCCCTTGCAACCTATGATGACACAAGGAGAAAGCTTCAGCAACTGGAACGGCAGAGTTCCCAGGAAGCACTTACTGCTCCACAACAATTGCGTGCCCTGCACGCCCTCAAACTGACTGAAGCCACAAAGCGCCCAAGGCGCAAAACCACGGGCAACTTCTGGGCCCAGTGGCTTCCTGTTATGACATAGATCGACACCCAACTCGGAACGGCAGTCAAACTCACGGCTGACTCAGCACAGCGGCTGCCCGCCTTTCTGTTCTAAACAGGATTGCTCAACCTTGTGCTCGAAGGAAAGCATCAACTTGCGCCAAAAGAAAAGTATAAGGATAAGATGAGATTCCCTTATCGCATCTTATCCCCCTCCCCCTTTTAGCTTTGTGTAAAGTAGCTTTGTAAAAGTCGCTTTTGACTTTGTGTAAAGAAGCTTTGTAAAATTAGCTTTTGCAGATGCGTTCTTATCGCATCTGCTGAGGCACTTGGTTTCTATATAAATCTTCCTCAAGCCTTCTGAAGTATCATCGAGGAATTTGGGTTTATTGCTTCTTCTTTCCTTCTCAGGTTTAGTTTTCTTCTTTCCTTGTCTTCCGCCAACTTTTCTTCCGCCAACTCTCCCTTCTAACTGCGAACTCTCCCTTCTTTCCTTCTTGGGTTTAGTTTCCTTCTTGGGTTTAGTTTCTTTTCTTCCGCCAACTCAATGCACGCACCACTCAGAACAACAACACCAACTACTACTACTACTACTCCTCCTTCTACTACTATTACTACAACTACCACTACTATGATTACTACTACTATTACTTCTACTACCACCACGATAACTATTGCTACTACTACTGCTGCTACTACTTTTCCAACTAGTACTGCGACTACTATGATTACGACTATTGTGACTATTACTACCATTACTTCTACTACTCCTACTACTACTACTAGATCAACTGCAATTACTGCAACTGCACCTACTACTATTGCTACTACTATTACTACTATAACTTCTACTACTACAACTACTATAACTACGTCTACTACTGCAACTACTTCAACTATTACTACTGCTACTACTACTACTGCTACTAGTCTTGATACTTCTACTACTACTACTACTACAACAGCAACTACTACTACTACTACTACTAATGATACTACTACCACTACTACTACAGTTACCTCTACTATTATTATTAGGACACTACTACTATCATTAGGATGCTACTATTATGACAACTGTTCCTACCACTACTACTACTGCTTTTGCTACTGCTTTTGCTACTAATACTGCTACTTTTGCTCCTACTATTGCTACTACTACAACTACCATTTCAACTACCACCTTCGATACTACTACTGCTACTACTACTACTAGTACTGGCACTATTGCTACCACAACTTCTACTATTGCTTCTACCACTATTGCAACTACTTATACTATTGCTGCAACTATAGCTACTACAACTAATGCTACTACTACAAACTACAAATTCTACTACTACTACTACTATCGCTACCAGTACTACTACCACTGCTACTATTACTACTGTTACTACTGCAACTGCTATGGCAACTACTACTACTGCAAGTACCACAACAACTAGTACAACTACTGTTGCTACTATTACTACTGCTACTACTACTTCTACAACTACTTCTATTACTACTATTGCTACTATTATTGTGACTACTACTATCACTTCTATCGCTATAGCCACTACTATTATTACTACAGCTACTACTACTACTCCTACTATGACTACTTCGATTACTCCTTCTACTACTCCGACTCCTACTATTACTAGCACTACAACTGCTACTCCAACTAGTTCAACTACGAGTACTACCACTACTACCGCTACCGCTACCGCTACAACTACTACTTCTGGAAGTACTACTGCTACTCCAGCTCCTAGTACTACTACTAAGAGTACTACTTCTAATAATACATCTGCTTTGGATACTATTACTAGCAGCAGTAGCAGCATTAGTACTACTACTACTCCTCCTCCTACTACTACTACTACTGCTACTTGTACTAATGAAAGTACTACTACTGTGGCTATTACTTCTGCTACTGTTACTACTACTAGTACTTCTGCCACTACTACTATACCGGTACTGCAGCTGCTACTACTACTACTGCTATTGCTACTATTCCTGCAACTTCTACTACTAGTACTACTACTACTACCAATACCACTACTACTATTGTTGTTGCTGCTGCTACTATTACTGCTACTATTGCTGCTACTACTACTGCTGCTACAGCTGTGGCTACTACTATTACAACTAATATTGCTATTGCTACTACAACTACTACTACAGCTACTCCTGCTACTACAACTACTGCTCATAATACTCTACTAGTATAGCTAATGTTGCTACTACTACAACTACAACTATTGCAACTATTGCTGCTACCATAATTACTATTACAATATAGCTACTACTACTACTAATAGTACTACTAGTACTATAACCGCTACATCTACTACTGCTACTACTACTACTATTTCTCCAACCACTACTACTCGAACAAATGTTGCTACTTTGACTACAGCTACTACTACAACTACTTCCACTACTACTACTACTAGTACTACTACTAATTCTAATACTAATTTTGCTACTACTACTGCTACTACTCCTACTACTACTTCACTATTAATTCTACTACTACTACTGCTACAACAACAACTACTACTACTACTACTTCTACTATGACTACAACTACTACTACCACCACTACTACAAGTCCAACCACAGAAACTACTACGACAGCTACTACTACATTTATTAATACTACAATTATTGCTACCACTACTACTACTATTTCTCCTACTACTTTTGCTACAACTACTGCCACTACTACTACTAAAACTACTCTGCTACTACTTTTGCTACTATTAATGCCACTACTACTTCTATTCCTACTTCTCCTATTATAGCTGCTACTACCACCACTACAACTAAAACTGCAGCTACTACTACAATTCCTGCTACTACTACTGCTACTATTGGTACTACTACTACTACCACTATTACTACTACTGCTGCTACTACCACTGCTACTACTACTACTACTACTGCTACTACTACAACAACTACTACTACCACTACAATAACTACTACTACTACTACTACAAATCCTACTACTACTATTACTACTACTACTACCTCTACTACTACAATTGCAGCTACAAAAACTACTACAACTACAACTACAACAACAATAACTACCACTGCTACTACTGCTGCAGCTGGTATTCCTACAACTGCCATTACTGCTACCACTAGTATAACTCCTACTACTGCTATTACAACTCCTACTCCTACTACTACCACTACTGCGAATGCGGCTTGGACTACTACTACTGCAACTTCCACTATAACTACAACTATTTTTTCAGCTACAACTACTATTAGTACTCCTATAGCAACTATTACTACTGCTCCTACTAGTACAATGACTACTACTGTTTCGACTAATGGTACTGCTACTAATACTATTGTTGCTGTTGCTATGACTACTACTACTATTGCTACTACTACCACTATTGCTTCTATTCCTACTGCTACTACTACTACTAATGCTACTACTACTACTACTACTCCTACTTCAACAACTACTACTCGTACTACTCCTATTATAACTGCTACTACCACCACTAGAACTAATACTATAGCTACTACTAAAATTCGTACTAGTGCTACTGCTATTGGTACTACTACTACTACTACTACCACTATTACTACTACTACTGCTACTACCATTGCTACTACTACTATTACTACAACTACTATTACTACAACTACTACGGCTACTACAACAACTACTACTACTACCACTACTACTACTACTACTACTATTCCTCATCCTCCTACTACTACTATTACTACTGCTACTATTGCTACTACTACAACTACAACTACGAATACTACTGCAACTAAATCACAACAACAACTACTACCATTGCTACTACTACTGCAACTGGCACTCCTACAACTACCATTACTGCTACTATTAGTACTATTCCTACTACTAGTATTACACCTCCTACTCCAACTGCTACAACTACTACTATAACTTATACTACAATAAAACTATTTCTACTGCTATAACTACTATTGGTGCTGCTACTGCAACTAATACTATGGCTCCTACTAGTACTAGGACTACTACTGTTCCTACTAATGATACTACTACTAATGCGGTTGTTGTTATTGCTACTACTACTACTATTACTACTACTACTACTAAAACTACTATTGCTACTACTACCACTACTGCTTTTATTGCTGCTGCTACTACTACTACTAATGCTACTACAGCTACTACTACTACTTCAACAACTACTACCGCTACTCTTACTACTCCTATTATAGCTGCTACGACCACCACTACGACTAATATTATAGCTACTACTATAATTCCTACTACTACTACTACTACTACCACCACCACTATTACTACCACTACAGCTACTACCACTGCTACTACTACTACTTCTGCTATTACTTTTGCTACTGCTACTGCTACTACTACTATAGCTACTACGACTACTATAACTACTACTACTACCACTACTACTCCTCCTTCTACTACTAGTATTACTACTGCTACTACTGCTACTACTAGAACTCCAACTACGAATACTACTACAACTACAACTACAATAACAACAAGTACCACTACTACTACTACTGTAGCTGGTACTCAAACAACTACCATTACTGCTACTACTAGTACTACTCTTGCTACTCCTATTATAACTCCTACTCCTACTGCTACCACTACTGCTAATGCAACTAGGACTACTACTATTGCACCTTCTACTATAACTCCTACTATTTCTACTGCTACAACTACTATTGGTGCTGCTACTGCAACTAATACTACTGCTCCTACTAGTACTATGACTACTACTATTTGTGCTAATCGTATGACTACTAATGCTGTTGCTGCTATTGCTACTACTACTGCTACTACTACTGCTACTACTACTACTACTACTACTACTACTACTACTACTGTTGCTACTACTACCACTACTGCTTCTATTGCTGCTACTACAACTACTACTAATGCTACTACTACTACTACTACTCCTACTTCAACAACTACTACCACTACTAGTACTGCTACTACTATGATTGCTACTACTAATACTACTACCACTACTACTACTACTACTACTACAACAACTATAACTACTATGACTATAATTGCTACTGCTACTAATGTTGTTGTTGCTACTACTACTACTTCTGTTACCACTATGCTACTCCTATTACTACAACAACAACTACTACTATGGCTACTTTCACTACCACTACTTTTGCTACTACTACTGCCACTACTGCTACTACTGCAGGAATAGATATAGTTTTAGTAGTAATAGTAGTGGTAATAGTAGTAGTATTAATAGCCATAGTAGTGGTAGTAGTCGTAACAACAACAGCAGTACCAGTAGTAGTAGTAGTCATTATGACAGTAGTGATCAAAGTACAAGTAGTCACATAAGTAGTAAATGATGTAGTAGTATTAGAAGGATTAGTAGCAATAGTCATAGCAACAATAATAGTAGTAGGTGTAGTATTAGTAGTAGTAGCAGAAGTAGTAGCAGTAGTAGTGGTAGTGCTAGTAATAGTAAGCTAACTTTTAATAATAATAATAATAATATAGTAGCAGTAGTAGTTGGAGTAGTAGTTTTAGTATCGACAGCTATAGTAGCAATAGTAGTAGGAGTAGTAGTAGCAGTAATAATAATTATTGTTGCAGTATTAGTAGCAGCAGTAGCAGCAACAACAGCAGCAGCAGTAGTAGTTTTAGTACTAGTACAAGTAGTAGTAGGAGGAGGAGGAGAAGTAGTAGCAGCAGTAGTCATAGTAGCAGTATTAGTGGTAGTAGTAGCAGTAGTTTTGTAGTAGCAGTAGTAGCAGTAGTAGCAGTAGCAACAGCTGTAGCAATAGTAGTAGTAGCAGTAGTAGCAAAAGTGGTGGTAGTAGTAGTAGCAGAAGTAGTAGTACTGTTAGTACTTGTAGTAGTAGTTGCAGTAGTTACGACAGCAGCTGTAGTAGTGGTAGTGCTAATAGTAGAATGAGTAGTAGTAGTAGTTACAAAAGTAGAAGTAGTAGTTGTAGTAGTAGTATTAGAAGTACTAGCAGCAGCAATAGTTATAGCAGTAGTTGCAGTAACAGTAGTTGTTGTATTAGTATTAGTAGTAATTGTAACAGCAACAATAATAGCAGCAATAGTAGTAGTAGTAGTAGTAGCGATAGCAGCAGAAGTAGCAGCAGCAGTAGTAGTAATAGTAATAGTAGTAGCAGTAGTTGCAATATTAGTTACAGCAGCAGCATGAGTAGTAGTAGTAGTAGTAGCAGTAGTAGTAGCAGTAGCTATAGTAGTAGTAGTTGCCATAGTAGTTGTAGCAGTAGGCATGGTAATAATAGTAATAGTGGTGGTAGCACTTGTAGCTATAGCAATAGTCGAAGTAGTAATAGTTGTCATAGTAGTCGTAGTAGAATTTATAGTAGTAATAGTAATAGCAGTAGTAGTAGTAGCCACCGTTGTAGTAGTAGTATTAATTGTTGTTGTAGTAGTAGTAGTAGTAGTGGCTGTAGTAGTAGTAGCAGCAACAGGAGTAGTAGTAGTAGTAGTAGCTGTAGTTGTAGTAGTAGTAGTAGTAGCCATAGTTGTAGTAGTAGTAGTAGTAGTAGTAGTAGTAGTAGTAGTAGTAGTAGTAGTAATAGTAGTAGAAATAGTAGTAAGGCTTGTATTTGTTGTAGCAATTGTAGCATTGGTAGCGATAGTAGTCTTAGTAGTAGTAGTTATTGTAGTAGTAGCAGTAGTAGTAGTTGTAGTGGCAGTAACAGTAGTAGTAGCAGTATTAGTAGTAGTAATTATATTCGGATTAGTAGTAGTCATAGTACTATTCATAGTAGTAGCGGTAGTAGTAGTACTAGTTGCGAAAGTAGTAGTTGTAGTAGCCGTAGTAGTGGTGGTAATTGTAGTTGCAATAGTAGTAGGAGCTATAGCAGCGATACTAGTAGTAATAGTGCTACTAGTGATACTAGTAGTAGTAGTAGTAAAAGTTTGAGTAGTAGTAGTAGTATCAGCAATAGTAGTACCAATAGTTGTCGGAGTAGTAGTGGCAATAACAGTAATTGTTGTAGCAGTATTAGAATTAGTAGTAGCAATAACAACAGCAGCAGCAGCTGTAGCACTACTACAACTAGTAGTCATAGTATTATTATTATTATTATTATTATTAGTAGTAGTAGTAGTAGTAGTAGTAGTAGCAATAGCAAAAGTAGTAGAATTAGTAGTAGTAGCAGCAACAGTAGTAGTAGAAGTGGTAGCAACAGTAGCAATAGTAGTATTTGTAGTAGTGGTGTAGTAGCAGTAGTAGCAATAATTGCCAGAGTAGTAGTAGTGGTGGTGGTAGTATTAGTAGCAAAAGTAGTGGCAGTGGTCGTAGCAATAGTATCAAAAGCAGTAGTCGTAGTAGTTGCAGTAATAGTAGTAGAAGTAGCATAGTAGTCATAATAGCAGTAGTACTTGTAGTAGTAGTTGTTGTAGTATCAGCAATTGTATTAGCAGGAGTAGCAATAGTTGCAGTAACATAAGTAGTCACAGTAGTAGTAGTAGTAGGAAAAGTAGTAGTAGTAGCTGAAGTTGTAGTACTAGTAGTAGTAGCAACAATAGTAGCAGCAATTGTACTAATAGTAGCAGTATCAGCAATGGCAGCAGTAGTGGTAGTGTAGCAATCATAGTAGTGGCACTAGTAGTAGTAGTTGTAGCAATAGTAGAAGTAGTCGTTGTAGCAGTAGTAGTAGCAGAAGAAGTAGTGGTAGGATAAGAAGAGGTAGCAACAGTAGTAGTAGTTGTTGTAGTGGTAGTAGTAGTCGTAGTAGTAGTAGTATCTGTAGAAATAGTAGTAGTTGGCATAGTAGTAGCAATAACAGTAATAGTAGTTCTAGCTGTAGTAGCAGAAGTAGTAGTCGTAGTAGCAATTGTGGCAGTTTTAGCTATAGCAATAGTGGCTGTGGTTGTAGTGCTAGAAATAGCTGCGGTCAGAGCTGTAGCAACAATCCGCAGCAATAGTAGTAGTAGTTGTAGTCATAGTAGCCGCTATAGTAGTACTAGTATTAGACATAGCAGTAGTAGCAACAATTATAGTAGCAGCAGTTGTAGTATAGCAGTCATAGTAGTAGCTATAGTAGCAGCAGTACTAGTAGCAGTAGTAGCTATTGTACTTGCAATAGTAGTACCAGTAGCAGTAGTCCTTCTTGCAGTAGTATTAGTAGTAGTAATAGTAGTATTAGTAGTAGTAGCAGAAGCAGTTGTAGTTGGAGAACAAGTAGTAATAATACTAGTAGTAGCAGTAGTAGTAGTAGTAGTAATACTAGTTGTAATACTAGTAGTAGCAGTAGTAGCAATAGTAGTAGTAGCAGTTGTTGTAGTAGTAGAATTAGTAGTAGTAGTAGTAGTAGGAGTAGTTGTTGTTGTTATTGTAGTGGTAGTAGAAGTAACAGTAGCAGTAGAAATAGTTGTAGTCGTACCAGTAGTAGTAGTAATAGTCACAATAGTAGTAGTAGCAAAAGTAGCAGTGGTAGCCGTAGTAGTCACTGCATTAGAAGCAGTAGTAGTGTAGTAGTAGTAGTTGAAGTAGCAGTAATAGCGTTGGTAGGAGAAGTAGTCATTGTTGTAGTAAGAGTAGTGGCAGTAACAGTAGCACTAGTAGTTTGAGTAGAAGTAGTAGTATTAGCAGTAGTATTAGCAATAGTAGTTGGATTCTTAGTAGCAGTAATAGTAATTGTTATAGCTGTATTTGTAGTAGTAGTAGAAACAACAATAGCAACAGCAATAAAAGTAGTAGTAGTAGTAGTACTAGTAGTAGTAGGAGTAGCAGTAGGAGATGTAGTAGCAATAGTAGTAGTAGTAGCAGTAGTAGTAGCAATAGTAGCTGTAGTAGTAGAAGTAGTAGCTACAGTAGCAGTAGTAGTAGTAGTAGTAGTAATAATAGTAGTAGTAGTAGTAGCAGTAGTAGCAGCAGCAGCAGTAGTGGTAGTAGTAAAAGTAGTACTATAGTACAAGCAGTTGTAGCAATAGTATCAAAATTAGTATTTATAATAGTAGAAGTAGTAGTAATCGTCATAGTAGTAGTAGTAGTACATGTAGTAGCAGTGGTAGTTGTAGTAGTTGAGGTACTAGTTGGAACAGTAGTAGTTATAGTAACAAACAGAGTCACAGTAGTAATAGTAGTAGAAGTAGTACTAGCAGTAGCAGTAGTTGTAGTAGCAGTAGGAGTAGTAGCAAAAGTAGCGGTACTATTATTAGTAGTAGCAATTTTAGTAATAGTTGTAATAAAACAACAGCGATAGTAGTGGTAGTGTAGGAGTTATAGTCGTAGTAGTAGTAGCCGTAGTAGTAGTCATTGTAGCTATAGTATGAGTAGTAGTAGTAGCAATAAGAGAAGAAGTAGTAACAGCAGTAGCAGTAGTAGTCATAGTGGTAGAAGAAGCAGTAGTAGTATTATTAGTAATAGTAGTAGTTGTTGGGGTAGTAGTTGTAATAATAGTAGTAGCGCTAGTTTTAGAAGCTAAAGTAGTGATAGTAGTAATAGTTGTAGTAGTTGTTATAGCAGCAGTAGTAGTACTATTAGTAGTCATAGCAGAAGTAGTAGCAATTCTAGTAGAAGTAGTACTAGAGTAGTAGTCATAGAAGTAGCAGTAGAAGCAGTTGTACAAGCAATAGTAGTAGCTGTAGTAGTTGTCGTTCTAGCAGTAATATCAGTAGTATTAATAGTAGTAGGAGTAGATGTAGCTGAAGCATTTGTACTAGGAGAAGAAGCTATAGTAGCAGTAGTAGCAGTAGTCGTAGAGGTAGTAGAAGTAGCAGTAGTAATATTAGCAGTGGTAGTAGTAGTTTGTAGCTGAAGCATTTGTACTAAGAGAAGAAGCTGTAGTAGCAGTAGTAGCAGTAGTCGTAGAGGTAGTAGAAGTAGCAATAGTAATATTAGCAGTGGTAGTAGTAGTTTGGGCAGTCATAGTAATAATAATAGTAATAGTGCTAGCAATAGTAGCAGAAGTAGTAGTAGTAATAGTAGTAGTTGTAGCAGTAATAGTAATAGTTATAGTAGTAGTAGGAGTAGTTATAGTAGCAACATTTGCAGCAGTAACAGTAGAATAAGTAGTTGTTGTAGTTGTAGTCATTACAGTAGAAGTAGTTATAGTAGTAGTAGTAGTAGAAGAAGAAGTAATACTTGCTTTTATTATATGAAAACTAGTAGGAGTAGTAGCAGTTACTATTGTTGTTGTTGTTATTGAACTAGTACTAGTCATAGAAGTAGTAGTAATAGAAGTATTAGTAGTAGTAGCAGTAGTAGTAGTAGTAGTAGTAGCAGTAGAAGCAACAGCAGCAGCAGTAGGAGTAAGAGTAGTAGTTGCAGTAATAGTAGTAGCAATAGTTGTAGTAGTAGTAGGAGTAGCAGTAGTAGTGGTATTAATAGCTATAACAGTAGTAGAAGAAATAGTAGCAGTAGTAGAAGAAATAGTAGTAGCAAAAGTAGTAGTAGCTACAATAGTAGTAGTTGTGGCAGCAGTAGTATTAGTAGTAGTAGCATTAATAGCAGTAGCAGTAGTACTCGTAGTTGTAATAGTAGTAGTAGTTGTTGTAGAAGTACTAGAAAGGGTTGTAGTTGTAGTAGTAGCAGTAGCGTTGGTAGCAATAGTAGCATTAGTAGTACTTGTAGTAGTATTAGTGGTAGCAGTTGTAGTAGCAGTAGTAGTAGCCATAGTAGTTTTAGTATTAGTAGAATTAGTAGTAGTAGTTGTAGCAGAAGTGTTAGTTGTAGTAGTTGTAGCTGCTATTGCCACAATTGAAGCAATATCAGTATAGCAGTAGTAGTAGATGTAGTAGTTGTAGTAGTCGTAGCAGTAGTGTTAGTTGTTGTAGTTGTAGTTTCTATTCCAACAATTATAGCAATATCAGTATAGCAGTAGTAGTAGATGTAGTAGTAGCATCAGCAGCAGCAGTTGTGGCAGCAATAGTAGTAGGAGTAGCAGTAGTAGCAATAGCAGCAACAGTAGTAGTAGGAGTAGTAGTAGTTGAAGTAGTAGTAGTAGTAGAAGACGAAGAAGTAGTTGCAGTATTAGTAGTTGTAATAAAAGTAGCAGTAGTTGGATTAATAGTCATAGTAGCAGTTGTAGTAGAAGAAATAGTAGTAGTAGTTGCAGTAGCAGTTGTTCAAATAGTAGTAGTAGCGACAGTAGCAGTTGTGCAAATAGTAGTAGTAGTAGTTGTTGTTGTTGTTGTTGTTGTCGAAGTAGTTCTAGCTATAGTAGTAGTAGGAGGAGGAGGAGTAGTAGTACAAGTAGTAGTTGTTGTTATTATAGGAGAAGTAGTAGTAGTTGTTGTAGTAGTAGTAGTAGCAGTACAAGTAATAGTAGTAGTAGTGGTAGAAGTGGTAGTAGTAGAAGTCGTTGCAGTAGTAATAGTAGTAGTAGTAGCACTAGTAGTAGTAATAATAGTAGTAGTAGCATTAGTAGTAATAGTGGTGGTAGTAGTAGTAGCAGTAGTAGTAATAGTAGTAATAACAGTAGTAGTAGTAGAAGTAGTAGCAGTAATAGTAGTAGTAGTACTAGTAGTCGCAGTAGTAGTAATAAAAGTATTAGTAGCAATAGTAGGAGTAGTTGGAGCTCTAGTAGTAATTGTATTAGCGGTAGTAGCAGTAGTAGGAGTAGTAGCAGTAGTAGTACTCGTAATAGTAGCAATAGTAGTAGTAGTAATGGTAGTAGCAATAGCTATAGTAGGGGTAGTAGTAGTAGTAATTGTAGTTGCTATAGCAGTAGTAGCAATAGTAATAGTAATTATAGCAGTTATAGCAATACTAGGTGCAGCAGCAGCAGCAGCAGCAGTGGTAGCAGTAGCAGTAGTAGCAGCAACAGTAGTAGTAGTAATAGTTAGAGTACTAGATGTTGCATTTGTTGAAGTATTAGCTATAGTAGCAGGCACTGTAGTACCAACAGCTATAGTAGCAGTAATAGCTGTATTAGTAGTTCTAGTAGTAGTAGTTGTAAGTGTAACAGTTGCAATAGTAGTAGTGGTTGCGGGAGTAGTGGTAGTAGTATCATAACTATCTGTAGTAGTAGTAGTAGTAGTAGTAGTTGCAAAAGTTACAGTAGTTGTGCTAGCAGTAATAGGAGTAGTGGGAGCAATTATAGTTGTGGTAGTAGCAATATTATTAGTAGTAGTCATAGTAGTAGTATTAGTGGTAGTAGTAGTGGTCGTAGTAGTAGTAGTAGTCATAGTGGTAGTAGAACTTGTAGAAGTAGTTGTTGTAGTAGTAAGAGTAGTAGGAGTTATAGCAGTAAGAGCAATACAAGTTGTAGCAATAGCAGTAGTAGTAGTGGTAGCAATAGTAATAGTTTTTGCAAAAGTAGCAGTGGCACAAGTATTAGTATTAGTAGTAGTAGTTGTTGTAGCAATAGAAGCTGTAGTAGCTGTGGTAGCAGTAGCAGGTGCAGCAGTTGGAGTAGTAGTGGATGGAGGAGCTGTAGTAGTAGTTGCAATAGGAGTAGTAGTAGTAGCTGTAGTAGTAGTAATAATTGTAGTAGTATTAGTAGTAGTAATAGAAGAAGTAGTAGTCATAGTTGTAGTAGTAGTAGTAGTAGTAGTAGCAGTAGTAGCAGTAGCAGTAGTAGTGGTAGTAGTATAGATAGGAGTAGTAGTAGTAGTAGTAATTGAAGTTGTAGTAGACATAGTAGTACTAGGAGGTGTAGTACTGGTAGCAGTAGCCGTAATAGTAGTAGCAGTTGTAGTAGAAGCAGTAGTACTTGCAGTATTAGCAGTAGTATTTGGTGTGGTAGTTCTATTAGTAGCAGTAGTTGTAGCTGTAATAGTAGTATTTGGAATTTTAGTCGTAGTGGTACAAGTACTAGTAGTAGCAATAGTAGCAATAGTAGAAGTGGTAGTAGTTGTTGTAGTAGTGGTAGTTGTCATAGTAGTTGAAGTTGCAGTAGTATTAGAAGTAGTAGTGGTTGTAGCAGTAGTTGTAGTAGTAATGGTAGTAGCAGCTACTGTAGTAGTAGTAGTAGTGGCAGTAGCTGTAGTATTAGTTGTAGTAGTAGCAGCTACGGTAGTAGTAGTAGCTATAGTAGTAGTCGTAGTTGCAGTAGTAGTTATAGAGGTAGTAGCAGTAGTGGTTAGTCTGAGTTGCAAAAGTGGCAGTTGTAGTGGTAATAGCTGCAGCAGAAGTAGCAGTAGTAGTTTTTAGTTGTAGGAGTAGTTGTTAGTAGTAGTAGTAGAGTAGCAATAGTAGTAGCAGTAGAAGTAGTAGTAGTCGTAGTAGTCGTAGCAGTAGTAGAAGTAGTAGTAGTAGTAGTTAGGAGCAGTCACAGAAGTAGCAATAGTAGTGGTAATAGCAGCAGTAGCAGTAGTAGTTGTTGTAGTCAGTAGTAGAAGTAGTTGTTAGTAGTAGTAGTAGTGTAGCAGTTGTAGTAGTAGTAGTAGTAGTAGCAGAAGTATTAGCAGTAGAATTAGTAGCAGTAGTATTAGTACCAGTCATAGCAATAGTAGTAGAAATAGTAGTAGCAGTTGCTGTAGTAGCAGCAACAACCGCAGTGGTTGCAGTTGTGGTAGTAGTAGCAGTAGCCATAGCAGTAGTAGAAGTAGCAGCAGCAGTAGTAACACTAGTAGTACTAATAGTAGTAGTAGTAGCCACTATACTAGTTGGAGTATTAGTAGTTGTAGTAGTAGCAGCGGCAACAGTAATAGTAGTAGTTCTTCAAGTAATAGTAGTTGTCATTGGAGTATTAGAAGTAGCAGCAACATTCGTAGCTGTAATAGCAGTCGCAACAGCAGTCGTAACCGCAGTAGTGGTTGCAATAGTAGTAACAGCAGCTTCGAAAGTAGTAGTAGGGGTAGTACGACTAGTAGAAGTAGTAGTAGCAGTGATAGTATTAGTATTAGTACTCGCAATACAAGTAGTAGTAGCAGTGACAGAAGCCATAGTAGTAGCTGCAGCAGCTGTAGCGGTAGTCGTAGTAGTAGGAATAGCACTAGTAGTAGCAGCAACAATAACAGTAGTACTAGTAGTAGAAGTAGTAGCAGTAGCAACTGCCGCAGTAGTTGTAGTAGTAGTACTAGTAGTTGTAGTAGTAGTAACAACATTTGTAGTAGTACCAACTATAGCTAAAGGAGTAGCAGTAGTAGTAGTAGCAGTAGCAGTAGTAGTAGTGTCAGCAGCAGCAGCAGTAGTAGCAGAAGTATTAGCATAAGCAGTAGTAGTTTTAGTCGTAGTAGTAACAGTAGTACTAGTAGAATTAATATTAGTAGTAGTCGCAGTGGAAGTTGTAGCAACAGTAGCAAAAGTAGCAACAACAGCAATAGTAGTAGTAGTAGTAGTAATAGTAGTAGTAGTAGAAGCAGCAGTAGCAGTCATAGTATTGGTAATAGTATCAGCAGTGGTAGTAGTAGTAGCTATCGTAGCCATAGTAGAAGTAGTATTTGTTATTGTAGTAGCCATTGCAGTAGTAATAGTAGCAATTGTATTTATAGTAGCAACAGGAGCTGCAGTAGAAGTAGTGGTAGTATTATTTCAAGCTATAGCAGAATTAGCAGTAGTAGGCGCAGTAGTTGTAGTTGTAGTAGTAGTTGTTATTGTAGTAGCAGTAGTAGTAGTAGAAGCAGCAGTAGTAGTAATAATAGTAATAATAGTCGTAGTAGTAGTAGTTATTATATTAGTAGTAGTAGTACCAGTAGCAGTAGCAGTAGTAGTAGTAGTAGTAGCTATAGAAGTAGTAGTAGCAGCAGCAGCAGCAGTAGTAGTAGTTGTAGTTGTAGCAGAAGTAGTGGTACTAGAAGTATTTGTAGTAGTTGCAGTAGTAGTAGTAGTTACGGCCGTAGCAATAAGAGGAGGAGGAGTAGTAGTAGTAGTGGTAGTAGCAGTAGTAGTAGTAGTAGTACTAGTAGTAGTAGTAGTAGTAGCAATAATAGTAGTAGTTTTAGTGATAGCAGTAGTAGCTGCAGTAGTGGTAATCGTAGTAGTTTTAGTGGTAGTATTAGTTGTAGTAGCCGGAGCAATAGTAGTAGTAGAAATAGCAGTAGTAGTAGTCATAGTAGGAGTAGTACTTGTAATAGTAGTAATAGTAGTCGCAGTAGTAGGAGCTGTAGAAGTAGTAGTTTTAATAGTTGCAGCAACAATTGTAGTAGTAGTAGCCATAGAAATTATTATAGGAATAGTAGAAGTAGCAATGGTAGTACCAATAGTCATAGCTGTAGGAATAGCACCAGCAATCACTGTATTTGTAGTAGTACTACTAGTTGTAGTAGTAGCTGTAACAACAGTAGTAGTAGTAGCACCTATGGTAGAAGGAGTAGCCTTAGTAGCAATAGCAGCAGTTGTAGTAGTAGCAGAAGTTTTAGCAGAAATAGTAGTAGTTGTAATCATAGTAGTAATAGTAATAGTAGTAGAATTAGTATTAGTTGTAGTCATAGTGGAAGTTATAGCTGCAATACCAAAAGTAGTAGCAGCAGAAGTAGTAGTAGTAGTAGTAATAGAACTAGGAGTAGTAGCAGTTGTAGCAGTCATAGTATTAGTAGTCGTACCAGCAGTACTAGCCGTAGTAGTAGTGGTAGTAGTAGTAGCACTCGTAGCTGTAGTAGAAGAAATAGTAGTTGTTGCTGTAGTAGCCGTAGCAGTAGCAGCAGTAGTTGTTGTTATAATTACAATAGCAGCAGGAGCAGCAATAGTAGTAGTTGTTGTATTAGTTCAAGCAATATCAATATTAGCAATACTACACGCAATAGTAGTAGTAGTAGTATGCAGTAGTTGTTATTGTTGTAGTATTAATAGCAGTAGTAGCAGTAGTAGTATGCAGTAGCAGTAGCTGCAGTAGCAGTAGAAGTTGTACTTTTAGTTGAAGTATCAGTAGCTGCAGTTGTGGTAGTAGTAGCAGTAGTAGCAGTAGTAGTAGCAGCAACAACAATAGTAGTAGTTATTGTAGTTGTAGGAGAAGTAGTGGTACAAGAAGTAGTAGTAGTTGTTGTAGCCGTAGCAAAGGTAGTATTATTATTATTAGTAGTAGTAGTAGCGATTGTAGCGGGGGTAGTAGTAGCGGTTGTGGTAGTAGTAGTAGTAGTAGTAGTAGTAGTAATAGTAATAGTAGCCACAATAGTAGTAGTTGTAGTAGTAGTAGTTATTGTTGTAGTCGTAGCAGTAGTAGCTGCAGTAGCAACAATAATAGCAATTGAAGTGGTAGTATTACTTGTAGTTGCTGACTAATAGTAGCAGTAGAAGTAGCAATAGTAGTAGTCACAACAGTGCTAGTATTAGTAGTAGTTGTTGTAGTACTAGCAGCAGCAGTTGTAGTAGTAGTAGTAATCACAGAAGTTATTGAAGGAGTAGTAGAAGTCATAGCTGCAATAGTGGTAGTAATAGTAGTTGTAGCAGCAGCAGTAGCAATTATACTAGTAGAAGTAGAAGTAGTAGTTGTTGCAATAGTAGTTGTAGTAGTAGTAGCAGTAGTAGTTGTAGTTGCAATAGTAGTAGGACAAGGAGTAGTAGTATTAGTAGTTGTAGTACTTGTAGAATTTGAAGTATACATTAGTAGCAATAGTAGCAATAATATTGCTTGTTGGAGGAGTTGTAGTAGTAGAAGAAGTAGTAGTAGTAGCCACAGTAGTAGTAGTTGTAGTAGTGGGAGTGCCAGTAGTAGTAGTAGTACTAGTTGTATTAGTGGGAGTGCTACTAGCAGCAATAGTAGCAGAAGTTCTAGTAGTAGTAGTAGTGCCCATAGTAGCAGTTATAGCAGTAGTAATAGTAGTAGTACTAGTAGTAGTAGCCAAAGTCATTGTAGTATATTAGCAGCAGTAGTAGGAATAGAAGTAGGAATAGCAGAAGTAGTGGTAATATGGCAAGTAATCGTAATAGCTGTAGTAGTAGTAGCAGCAGCAGTTGTAGCAGTAGTAGAAATATTAGTAGCAATAGTAGTTGGAGCAGAAGTAGTAGTAGTAGTCATAGCAATAGTAGTCGTAGTTGTCATCTTAGCAGTAGTAGTAGTAGTACGAAAAGTGGTAGTAGTAGCTGAAGTAGGAATAGTAGTAGTAGCACTGGGAGTAGTTGCGCGCGTAATAGTTGTTGCGAATGTAATAATAGTCGTAGTACTAGTAGTAGCAGTAGTACTAGTGTAGAAGCAGTAATTGTAGTGGTTGTAGTGACAGTAGAAGTTGTGGTATCACTAGTAGTAACAGTAGTAGGAGGAGAAGTTGTAGTTGTAGTAGTAGAAACAACAGTAGTAGTAGTAGTAGCTACAGCAGAAGGAGTAGCAGTAGTAGCAGTAGCATTAGCAGTAGCAAAAGTGTCAGCAGTAGTTGTAGTAGCAGTAGTAGTAGCAGAAGTATTATCAGAAGTAATTGTTATTGTAGTCATAGTAGTAATAGTAGTGGTTGTGGAATTAATATTAGTATCTATTGTAGTGGAAGTCATAGCAGCAGTAGCAAAAGTAGTACCAGCTGTAGTAGCCATAGTAGTAGTGGTTGCAGTAGTAGTAGTCATAGCTGTACTACAAGAAATAGTTGTTGTTGTTGTAGTAGCCATAGTAGTAGTAATAGTAGTTGTTGTATTTGTAGTGGCAGCAGGAGTAGTAGCAGTAGTAGCAGTTTTAGCAGTAGTAGGAGCAGCAGTTGTAGTTGTAGTAGTAGTTGTTGTAGAAGCAACAGTAGTAGTAGTAGTAGTAGTAGTAGTAGCAGTAGTGGTAGTAGTAGTTGTACTAGTAGTAGTAGTAGTAGTTGTTGTTGTTGTTGTAGCAACAGTAGTCGCGCAATAGCAGCAGCAGCAGTAGTGGTTGTCGTTGGAGGAGAAGTAGTGGTACCAAAAGTAGTTGTAGTTGTTGTAGTAGTAGTTCCAGTAGCAGTAGCAGTAGTAGCAATCGTTGTAACCATAGCAATTGTAGTAGTAGCAGTAGTTGTAGTCGTATCAATAGCAGTAGCAGGAGTAGTAGTAGTAGAAGTAGTAGTGTCAATAGTAGTAATTATACTAGTAGTAGTTGTTGTAGTGGCAGTAGAAGTTGTTGCTGCAGTAGCAGCAATAGTAGCAGTTGTAGTGGCAGTATTAGTTGTAGTAGTCAGAGCAATAGTAGCAGTAGAAGTAGCAGTAGTAGTAGAAACAGTAGTAGTAGGATTACTAGTGGTAGTAGTTGCTGCAGTAGTAGCAGCAACAGTAGTAGTATTTGTAGTAGTAGCAGCAGCAGCAGCAGCAATAGTAGTAGTCGCATAAGTTATTATGGGAGTAGTCGAAGCAGCAGCACCACTCATAGCCAAAGTAGTAGTCGCAGCTTTAATCATAGCCGCAGTAGTGGTAGTGATAGTAGTTGTAGCAGCATCAACAGCAGCAGTTGTAGTAGTACCAGTAGAATTAGAAGTTGTAGTTGTAGTTGTAGTAGTAGTAGTAATTGTAACAGTAGTAGTCATAGTAGTAACAATAGTAGGACTATGAGTACTAGTACTAGTAGTTGTAGTAATTGCAGTAGCGGAAGTGATTGTACATTAACAGTAATAGTGGCAATAATAGTACAAGTTGAAGTAGTAGTAGTAGTAGTAGAAGTAGTATTGGTAGCAACAGTAGTAGTTGTTGTAGTAGTGTGAGTGCCAGTAGCAGCAATAGTAGTAGTTGTAGTAGTGGGAGTGCCAGTAGAAGCAATAGTAGTAGTTGTAGTAGTGGGAGTGGTAGCAGTAGCCGTTGTAGTACCCGTAGTAGCAGTAGCAACAATAGCAGTGGTAGTAGTACTAGTAGTACTAGTAGTAGCAAAAGTAGTTGTAGTACATTAGCAGCAGTAGTATGAGAAGTAGTTGTTGCAGAAGTAGTGGTAATATGAGAAGTAATAGTAATATGTGTAGTAGTAGAAGCAGTAGCAGCAGTTGTAGTAGTAGTAGAAGTATTAGTAGCAATAGTAGTTGTAGTAGAAGTAGTAGTAGTCGTAGCAAAAGTAGTCATAGTTGTGGTCTTAGCCATAGTAGTAGCAGTACGAAAAGTTGTAGTAGTAGCAGAACTAGCAATAGTAGTAATAGTGCTAGGAGTAGTTGCAGTAGAAACGGTTGTAGCAGAAGTAATAATAGTAGTAGTAGTGGTAGCAGCAGAAGTAGTGGTAATAGAAGTAGTAGTGCAGAAGCAGTAGTCATAGTAGTTGTAGTCGCAATAGCAATAGTGGTAGTAGTAGTAGTAATACTAGAAGTTGTAGTAGTAGTTATAGCAGAAGTGGTAGTAGTAGTTGTAGTAGTAGTAATAGTAGCTGTAGTAGTTGGTGGAGGAGGAGGAGTGGTAGTTGTAGTAACGGTAGAAACAGAAGCAGCAGTAGTAGCAGTAGTTATAGTAGTAGTAGCAGTAAGAGTAGGAGGTGGAGGAGGAGGAGGAGTAGTAGTAGTGGGAGCGGTAGTAGCAATAGTAGCAACAGCTGCAAAAGTAGTTATTGTAGCTGTTGGAGAAGTATTGGTACTAGAAGTAGTAGTAGTAGTAGAAGTAGTTGTAGAAGTAGTACTATTAGTAACAACAGTTGTAATATTAGTAGCAATAACAACAGTAGTAGTAGCAGTAGCAGTTTGTGTAGTAGTAGCCGTAGCCGTAGCAGTAGTAGTAGTATTAGGTGTAGTAGCGGTAGTAGTAGTTGTTGTAGTTGTAGTTATTGTCGTAGTAGTAGTAGTAGGAGTAGTAGTTGTTGTAGTTGTAGTAGCAGGAGTAGTAGAAGCTACAGTAGCAGCAATAGTAACCGTTGTGGCCATAGTATTAGTTGTAGTAGCCTGAGCAATAGTAGCAATAGAAGTATCAGTAGTAGTAATCACAGTAGCAGTAGTAGTATTAGTAGTAGTAGTAGTAGTAGCCGCAGTAGTAGCAGTAGAAGTAGTAGTAGTAATAGTAGTAGCAGTAGTAGTAATAGTAGTTGCAGAAGTTAATGTAGGAGTAGTAGAAGCAGCAGCCGCACTTATAGCTTTAGTAGTTTTCAGCAAGCATTCGTAGCCGCAAAGTGGTAGTGATAGTAGTTGCATCAACATCAGCAAGAGCAGCAACAGCAGCAGTATTAGTAGAAGTAGAAGTAGTAGTTGTAGTAGTAGTTGTTGTTGTTGTTGTCGTAGTAGTAATAGTTATAGGACTAGGCATAGTTGTACCAGTAGTTGTAGTGCTTGTAGTAGTGGAACTAATAGTAAATGAGTAGCAATAGTGGCCATAGTAGTACTTGTTGGTGTAGTAGTAGTAGTAGTAGAAGAAGTCATAGTGGTCGTAGCAGTAGTTGCAGTAGTGGGAATGCCAGTAGAAACAGTAGTAGTAGTTGTACCCGTGCAGCAGTTGCAGTAGCTGCAGTAGTGGTAGTACTAGCAGTTGCAGTAGTAGCAAAAGTAGTAGTAGTATATTAGCAGTAGTAGTAGTAGTAGAAGTACTTGTAGTAGAAGTAGTAGCAGTAGTAGTAGCAATAGTAGTCATAGTTGTGGTCTTAGCAGTAGTAGTAGCAGTACGAAAAGTGGCAATAGTAGCAGACGTAGCAGAAGTTGTTGTAGTGGTATGATTAGTTGCGGTGGTAACGATTGTAGCAGAAGTAGTAATAGTAGTAGTAGTAGCAGTAATAGCAATAGCAGTAGTAGGAGTAGTGGTAATAGAAGTAGTAGTGTAGAAGTAGTAGTTGTAGTGTCTGTAGTCGTAGTTACAGTAGTAGTAGTAGTAGTAGTAATACTAGTAGTTATAGTAGTAGTAGTCGTAGTAATAGCAGTTATAGTGGTAGGCGTAGGAGGAGGAGTGATAGTTGTGGTAGTGGTAGAGACAGTAGCAGTTGTATTAGCAGTGGTTATTGTAGTAGTAGTAGGAGGAGGAGGAGGAGTAGTAGTAGCAGCAGCAGCAGCAGTAGTAGTAGTTGTTGTGGTAGTAGCAGTAGTAGTAGTCATAGTAGTAGTAGTAGTCATAATGGTAGCAGAACTAGTAGAAGTAGTTGTAGTTGTGGTAGAAGTAGTAGAAGTAGTTGTAGTAGCAGTAGTAGGGGTAGTAGTAATAGTAGCGGTTGGAGCTGTAGTAGCTATTGTGGTAGTAGTAGGTGCAACAGTGGCTAAAGTAGCAGTATTAGTAGTAATTGAAGCAGTAGTAGTAGTAGCAGCAATAGCAATAGTAATAATTGTAGTACTAGTAGCAGTAGTAGTAGTAGTAGTATTGTTTGCAGGAGTAGTAGTAGAAGTAGCAATAGAAGAAGTAATAGTAATAGCAATAGATGTCGTAGTTGTAGGAGATGTAGTAATAGTAGCAGTAGCCGTGATAGTAGTAGTAGTTGTGGTTTAAGCAACAGTAGTTGTAGTATCACAAGTAGTATGAGAAGTTGTACTTCTACTATCAGTAGTAGTAGTAGAAGTTGTAGTAGTTGTTGTAGTAATACCAGTATTTGGCATTTTAGTAGTACTAATACAAGTAGTAGCAGTCATAGAAGTAGTAGTTGTAGTAGTAGTAGCAGATGTTTTAGTAGTAATGGTAGTAGATGCTGCTATTGTAGCTGTAGTAGCAGCAGCAGCAGCAGTATTAGTAGTAGTAGTAGTAGCAGTAGTGGCAGTAGTAGTAGTCATAGTAGCAGAAGTAGTGGTAGAATTAGTAGTAGTAGTAGTTAGTAACTATCACATGAGAAGTAGTACTAGTGGTAATAGCAGTAGTACTTGTTGTAGTAGCAGTAGTAGTATTTAGTTGTAGAAGTATTAGTTAGTAGTAGTAGTAGTGTGGCTATAGTCGCAGCAGCAGTGGTAGTAGTAACAGTAGCAGTAGTAGAAGTGGTAGTAGTAGTAGTTAGTATCAGTCGCGGAAGTAGCAGTTGTAGTGGTAATAGCAGCAGTAGGAGTAATAGTAGTAGTAGTAGTAGTAGTAGTAGTAGTTAGTAGTAGAAGTAGTTGTCATTAGTAGTTGTAGTGTTGCAATAGTAGGAGTAGCAGTAGTAGTAGCAGAAGTAGTAGCAGTAGAAGTTGTAGCAGTAGCACTAGTACCAGTCATAGCAGTTGTAGCAGTTGCAATAGTGGCAGCAACAATAGCAGTGGTTGTAGTAGTAGTAGTAGTAGTAGTAGTAGTAGCAGTAGCAGTAGTAGAAGTAGCAGTACTAGTAGTAGTAGTAGCCATAGTAGTAGCAGTACTAGTAGTAGTAGCAGTAGTTGCAGCAGCAGCAGTAGTAGTTGTTTTTGTAGTAGTGATTGTTGGAGTGGTAGAAGTACCAACAACACTCATAACCATAGTAGTAGTCGTAGCCGCAGTAGCGGTAGTAATCGTAGTAGCAGCAGTAACAGCAGTGTTAATAGGAGTAGTACTAGTAGTAATAGTAGTAATTGCTATAGTAGTACTAGTAGTTGTAGCAGTAGTAGTGGCCGTAGCAGTAGCTGCAGTAGTTGTAGCACTAGTCGTAGCTATAGGAATATCACTAGTAGTAGTAGCAGCAGCAACAGTTGTAGCACTAGTACTAGAAGTAGTAGCAGCAGCAACAGTTGTAGCACTAGTACTAGAAGTAGTAGCAATAGCAGCAGCCACTATAGTTATAGTAGTGCTAGTAGTCGTAGTTGTAGTAGTGGTGACAATAGTAGTAGTAGCAACTACAGCAGAAGGAGCAGCAGCAGCAGTAGTGTCAGCAGCAACAGCAGGAGGAGTAGTAGTAGTAGTAGCAAAAGTATTAGCAAGAGTAGTAGAAGTTGTAGTTGTAGTGGTAATAGTAGTCATAGTAGAATTAGTATTAGTAGTTGTAGTACTAGTAATAGTAATACTAGTAGTAGTAGTAGCAGCAGCTGCAGTCGTAGTAGTGATAGTTGTAGCAGTAGTAGTTGCCGTAGTAGCAGTGGTAGTAGCAGTAGTAGTCGTAGCTATAGTAGCAGAAGTAGTTGTTGTTGTTGTGGTAGTCGTACCAGTAGTAGTAGTGATAGTTATGTTTGTAGTAGCAGCAGGAGTAGCAGCAGTAGTAGTAGTATTATTAGTTCAGGCAGTAGCCGTATTAGCAGTAGTAGGCACAAAAGTTGTAGTTATAGTTGTCGTAGCAGTAGTAATAGTAGTTGTTATATTTATAGTAGCAGCAGGAGCAGTTGTAGTAGTACTAGTAGTATTAGTTCAAGTAGTAGCAAAATTAGCAATAGTTGGCGCAACAATTATAGTTGTAGTTATAGTTGTTATTGTAGTAGTAGTAGTAATAGTAGTAGTAGTAGTCATAGTAGTAGTAGTTGTACTAGTATTAGTACTAATAGTAGTAGTAGTAGCTATAGTAGTAGTAGTTGTAGCAGCAGTAGCAGCAGTAGTTGTTGTAGTTGTAGGAGAAGTAGTGGTACTAGAAGTATTTGTAGTGGTTGTAGTAGTAGAAGCAGTAGCAGTAGCAGCAGTAGTAGTTATTGTAGCTGTAGCAATAATAGTACCAGTAGTAGTAGTGGTGGTGGTAGTAGCAGGAGGAGTAGTAGTAGTAGTAGTAGTAGTAGTAGTAGCAGTAGTTGTAGCAGTAATAGTAGTAGTTTTAGTAATAGTAGTAGTTATTGTGGCAATAGCAGTAGTAGCTGCAGTAGCGGTACTTGTAGTGGTTGTAGTGGCAGTATTAGTTGTAGTAGCTAGAGCAATAGTAGCAGTAGGAATAGCAATAGTAGTAGTCATAGTAGGAGTAGTATTTGTAATAGTAATAGTAGTAGCCGCAGTAGTAGGAGCAGTAGAAGTAGTAGTTGTAGTAGTAGCAGCAGCAGCTGGAGTAGTTGTAGTAGTCATAAAAGTTATTGTAGGAATAGTAGAAGTAGGTGTGCTAGTAGCAGTTGTCGTAGTGGTAGGAATAGTAGCAGCAGTCGCAGTATTTGTTGTAGTAGCAGTAACAACAGTAGTAGTAGTAGCACCTACAATAGAAGGAGTAGCCTTAGTAGCAATAGCAGCAGCAGCAGTAGTAGTAGTAGCAGAAGTATTAGCAAAAGTAGTAGTAGTTGCAATCATAGTAGTAATAGTAGTAGTAGTAAAATTAGTATTAGTAGTAGTCGTAGTGGAAGTTGTAGCTACGGTAGCAAAAGTAGTAGTAGTAGTAGTAGTAGTAGTAGTAATAATAAAAGTAGAAGTAGTAGTAGCTGTAGGAGTCAAAGTATTGGTAGTAGTACCAGCTGTAGTAGCCGTAGTAGTAGAAGCAGTCTTTGCAAGGGTAGAATAAGTAGTAGTTGATGTTGTAGTAGCTGTACCAGTAGTAATAGTAGTTGTGATATTTGTAGTAGCAGCAGGTGCAGTGGTAGTTGTTGTTGTATTAGTTCAAGTAGTAGCAGTATTAGCAATAGTACAGGCAACAGTTGTAGTTGTAGTAGTAGTTGTTGTTGTAGCAGTCGTAGCAGTATTAGCAGCAGTAGTAGTAGCAGTAGTAGTAGTAGAAGTTGTACTAGTAGTAGTAGTACCAGTAGTTGCAGTAGTGGTGGTTGTAGTGGTAGTAGTAGTAGTAGTAGTAGTAGCAGTAGCAGCGATAGTAGTTGTTGTTGTTGTAGGAGAACTAGTGGTACAAGAAGCAATAGTTGTTGTTGTAGTAATAGCAGCAATAGCAGTAGCAGTAGCAGTAACAGTAGTAGTTGTTGTAGCCGTAGCAAAAGTTGGATCAGTAGTAGTAGTAGTAGCGGTTGTAGCAGGGGTAGTAGTAGCGGTTGTAGCAAGAGTAGTAGTAGTAGTAGCAGTAGCAGTAGCAGCAATAGTAGTGGTTGTAGTAGTAGTAGTAGCAGTAATAGTAGTAGTTGTACTAGTGGTAGTGATTGTTGTAGCAGTAACAGTAGTAGTTGCAGTGGCAACAATAGTAGCAATCGAAGTGGTAGTATTAGTTGCAGTTGCGGGACCAATAGTAGCAGTAGAAGTAGCAGTAGTAGTAGTCACAGTAGTATAGTATTAGTAGTAGTAGCAATAGCAGTGGTAGTAGTAGTTGTAGTAGCAGCAGCAGCAGGTGTAGTAGTAATACTAGTAGTCGCAGAAGTTATTGTAGGAGTAGTGGAAGTCGTAGCCGCAGTAGTGGTAGTAATAGTAGTAGCAGTAGTAGCAATAGAAGTAGTAGTAGTACTAGTAGAAGTAGAAGTAGTAGTTGTTGTAGTAGTAGTTGTAGTAATAGTAGCAGTAGTAGTCATAGTTGCAATAGTAGTAGGACAAGGAGTTGTAGTACTAGTAATTGTAGTAGTTGTAGTAGTTGTAGAAGTTAAAGTAATAGCACATTAGTAGCAATAGTAGCAGTAATACAGCTAGTTGGAGTAGTAGGAGTAGTAGTAGAAGCAGTAGTAGTTGTAGTACTGGGAGTGCCAGTAACAACAGTAGTACTAGTTGTTGTAGTGGGAGTGCCAGTAGTAGCAATAGTAGCAAAAGTTGTTGTTGTTGTAGTAGTAGTAGTACCCGTAGTTGCAATTGCAACAATAGCAGTAGTAGTAGTACAAGTAGTAGTAGTAGTAAAAGTAGTTGTAGTATATTAGCAGCAGTAGTAGTAATAGAAGTAGGAGTAGCAGAAGTAGTGGTAATATGAGAATTAATCGTAATAGCTGTAGTAGTAGAAGTAGTAGCAGCTGTTGTAGCAGTAGTTGAAATATTAGTAGCAATAGTAGTTGGAGTTGAAGTAGTATTAGTAGTCATAGCATTAGTAGTCATAGTTATTGTCTTAGCAGTAGTAGTAGCAGTACGAAAGGTGGTAGTATTAGCTGAACTAGGAATAGTAGTAGTAGCGATAGGAGTAGTTGCGAAAGTAAAAGTTGTAGCAGAAGTAATAGTAGTGGTAGTAGTAGTAGCAGTAGCAGTTTCAGTAGCAGCAGTAGTGGTAATAGAAGTAGTAGTGCAGAAGCAGTAATTGTAGTGGCTGTAGTCACAGTAGAAGTTGTGGAAGTAGTAGTAGTAGCAACAGCAGTAGTAGTAGGAGTAGTAGTAGTTGTAATAACAGTAGTAGTAGTAGCAGCTATAGTAGATGGAGTAGCAGTAGTAGCAGTAGCATTAGCAGTAGTAGAAGTGTCAGCAACAGTAGTAGTAGTAGTAGCAATAGCAGAAGTATTAGCAGAAGTAGTAGTTATTGTAGTCGCAGTAGTAATAGTAGTAGTGGTGGAATTATTGTTAGTAGTACATGTAGTGGACGTTGTAGAAGCAATAGCAAAAGTACTAGAAGTATAAGTAGTAGTAAAAGTACTAATAGTAATAGTAGTAGGAGTAGCAGTAGCAGTAGCTATCATAGTATTGGTAGTAGTACCAGCAGTAGTAGCCATTGTAGTAGTATTAGTAGTAGTAGTAGCAGTCAAAGCTGTAGTAGAAGAAATAGTAGTTATTGTTGTAGTAGCTGTCGTAGTAGTAATAGTAGTTGATGTATTTGTAGTAGCAACAAGAGAAGCAGTAGTAGTAGTAGTATTTGTTCAAGCAGTAGCAGTATTAGCAGTAGTAGGAGCAACAGTTTTAGTTGTAGTAGTAGTTATTGTAGCAGTAGTAGTAGTAGCAGCAGCAGCAGCAGCAGTAGTAGTGGTAGTAGTAGTTATACTACTACTAGTAGTAATTGTTGAAGTAGTAGTAGTAGCAGCAGTAATAGTAGTAGTAACAGTAGTCGCAGCAGGAGTGACAACAGCAGTAGTTGTTGTACTTGGAGGAGAAATAGTGATACCAGTAGTAGTTGTAGTTGTTGTAGTAGCACCAGTAGTCGCAGTAGTCGTAGCCATAGCAATAGTTGTAGTTGTATCAATAGTAGTATGAGGAGGAGTAGTTGTAGTAGCAGTAGTAGTAGCGTCAATAGTAGTAGTAGTAGTTGTTGTTGTTGTAGTAGCAGTAGAAGTTGTGGCTGCAATTGTAGCAGTTGTAGTGGAAGTATTAGTTGTAGTAGCCAAAGCAATAGTAGCAATAGAAGTAGCAATAGTAGTAGTCACAGTAGTAGTAGTATTAGTAGTAGTAGTAGTTGTCGCAGTAGCAGCAGTAGTAGTAGTACTATTTGTAGTAGTAGTAGCAGTAGTAGCAGTAGTAGTAGTTGTGGCATAAGTTATTGTAGGGGTAGTGGAAGCAGCAACCGCACTCATAGCCAAAGTAGTAGTTGCAGCAGTAGTCGTAGCCGCAATAGTGGTAGTAATAGTAGTTGCAGCAGGATCAACAACAGCAGCAGCGGCGACAGTAGTATTAGTAGAATTAGAAGTTGTAGTTGTAGTTGTAGTAGTAGCAGTCATTGTAGCAGTAGTGGTCATAGTAGTAACAATAGTAGGACTATGAGTAATAGTACTAGTAGTTGTAGTAGTTGCAGTATTGGAAGTAATAGTACATTAACAATAATAGTAAGAGTAATAGTACCAGTTGAAGTAGTAGTAGTGGTAGAAGCAGCAGCAGTAGTAGTGGTAGTGGGAGTGCCAGTAGCAGCTGTAGTAGTGGGAGTGTTAGTAGAAGTAGTAGAAGTAGTAGTTGTAGTAGTAGTGGTAGTAGTGCCCATAGTAGCAGTAGCAATAGTAGCAGTGGTAGTAGTACTAGTTATAGTAGTAGTAGCAGAAGTAGTTGTAGTATATTAGCAGCAGTAGTAGGAGAAGAAGTAGTAGTTGGAGAAGTAGTGGTAATATGAGAGGTAATAGTAATAGATGCAGTAGTAGAAGTAGTAGCAGCAGTTGTAGTAGTGGTAGAAGTATTAATAGCAATAGTAGTTGTAGCATAAGTAGTCATAGTTGTGGTCTTAGTAGTAGTAGTAGCAATACGAAAAGTGACAGTTGTAGCAGAACTAGGAATAGTAGTAGTAGTGCTTGGAGTAGTTGCGGTAGTAACGGTTGTAGCAGAAGTAATAATAGTAGTATTACTAGTAGTAGCAGCAGTAGCTGTAGCAGCACTAGTTACTAGTTGCAATTGAAGTAATAGTGTAGAAGTAGTAGTCGTAGTGGTTGTAATCATAGTAGCAACAGTGGTAGTTGTCGTAGTAATGCGAGTAGTTATAGTCGTAGTGGTTGTAATCATAGTAGCAACAGTGGTAGTTGTCGTAGTAATGCGAGTAGTTATAGTCATAGTTATAGCAGAAGTAGTAGCAGTAGTTGTAGTATAGTAATAGTAATTGTAGTAGTAGGTGGAGGAGGAGGAGTGGTAGTTGTAGCAGTAGTGGAAATAGTAGCAGCAATAGTAGCAGTAGTTGTAGTAGTAGTAGCAGTAGTAGTAGTAGGAGGAGGAGGAGGAGGAGGAGTAGTAGTAGCAACGGTAGTAGCAGTAGTAGCAGCAGCACCAATAGTAGTAGTTGTTGGAGCTATTGGAGAAGTATTGGTACTAGAAGTAGTAGTAGTAGTAGCAATAGTTGTAGAAGTAGTACAATTAGTAGCAACAGTTGTAATATTAGTAGCAATAACAGTAGTAGTAGTAGTTGCAGTAGCTATAACAGTAGCAATTTCAGTAGTAGTAGTAGTTGTAGCGGTAGCAGTAGCGGTAGTTATAGTAGTTGTAGTTGTTGTTGTAGTAGTAGTAGTAGAAGTAGTAGTTGTTGTAGTAGTAGGAGTGGTAGTTGTAGTAGTAGTAGTAGTAGAAGCTGCAGTAGTTGCAATAGTAGCCGTTGTAATGGTAGTATTAGTTGTAGTAGCCGGAGCAATAGTAGCTGTAGAAGTATCAGTAGTAGTAGTAGTATTAGTAGTAGTAGTAGCCACAGTAGTAGCAGTAGAAGTAGTAGTAGTAATAGTACTAGTAGCAGCTACAGCAGCAGCAGGAGTAGTTGTAGTAGTCGCAAAAATTAATGTAGGAGTATTACAAGTAGCAGCAGCACACGTAGCTGTAGTAGTAGTCAAACCAGCAATCGTAGCCGCAGTGATAGTAGTTGCAGCAGCAGCAGCAGTAGTACTAGCAGAAGAAGTAGAAGTAGTAATTGTAGTAGTAGTAGTAGTGGTAGTAGTAGTAGTCATAGTAGTAATAGTAATAGGATTAGGAGTAGTAGTACTAGTAGTTGTAGTAGTCAAAGTAGTCGAAGTAATACTAAATTAGTAGCAAAAGTGGCCGCGATAGTACTTGTTGGAGTAGTAGTAGAAGTAGTAGTGACAGCAGCAGTAGTTGCAGTTGTAGTAGTGGGAGTAGTGGGAGTACGAGTAGCAACAATAGCAATAGAAGTTGTAGTAGTTGCAGTAGTACCCGTGCAGCAGTTGAAGCAGTAGCATCAGTAGTAGTACTAGCAGTAGTAGTAGTAGCATAAGTAGTAGTAGTAAATAGCAGTAGTAGTAATAGTAGAAGTAGTTGTGGCAGAAGTAGTAGTAGTAGTAGTAGAAATAGTAGTCGTAGTTGTGGTCTTAGTAGTAGTGGAAGCAGTACGAAAAGTGGCAATAGTAGCAGAAGTAGCAGAACTTGTAGTAGTGGTATGAATAGTTTCGGTGGTAACAATTGTAGTAGAAGTTATAATAGTAGTAGTAGTAGCAGTAGCAATGGTAGTGGTAATAGAAGTAGTATTGCAGAAGTAGTAGTCGTAGTGGTTGTAGTCACAGTTACAATAGTAGTAGTTGTTGTAGTGATACTAGTAGTTGTAGTAGTAGTTAAAGTAGAAGAGTGATATTAATAGCAATTGTAGTGGTAGGCAGAGGAGGAGGAGTGATAGTTGTGGTAGTGGTAGAAATAGTAGCAGTTGTATTAGCAGTGGTTGTTGTAGTAGTAGCAGTAGTAGTAGTTGTAGTAGGAGTAGTAGTAGCAGCAGTAGCAGTGGTAGTAGTCGTAGTAGTAGTAGTAGTCATAATGGTAGCGGAACTAGTAGAAGTAGTTGTAGTAGTGGTAGAAGTAGTAGAAGTACTTGTAGTAGAAGTAGCAGAGGTAGTAGTAATAGTAGCAGTTCGAGCTATAGTAGTTGTTGTAGTAGTAGCAGGTGCAGGAGTTGGGGCAGTGGTGAAAGTAGCAGTATTAGTAGTAGTTGAAGCAGTAGTAGTAGTTGCAGCAATAGCAGTAGTAATAATTGTAGTGCTAGTTGTATTACTAGTAGCAGTACTAGTAGTAGTATTGTTTGTAGTAGTAGTAGTAGAAGTAGCCATAGAAGTAGTAATAGATGTAGTAGTTGTAGAAGATGTAGTAATAGTAGCAGTAGCCATAATAGTAGTACCAGTTGTTGTAGAAGCAGCTGTAGATGCGGTATCACAAGTAGTATAAGAAGTTGTACTTCTACTTCTACTTAGTAGTTATAGTAGTAACAACAGTATTTGCTGTTTTAGTAGTAGTGATATAAGAAGTAGCAGTAGTAGAAATAATAATAGTAGTAGTAGTAGTAATGGTAGTAGATGCTGCTATTATAGTAGTAGTAGCAGCAGCAGCAGTAGTATTAGTAGTAGTAGAAGTAGTAGCAGTAGTGGCGGTAGTAGCAGTAGTAGTAGTAGTCGTAGTAGCTGAAGTAGTAGTAGAAGTAGTAGTAGTAGTAGTTAGTAGCTGTTGCAGGAGTAGTAGTAGTAGTAGAAGTATTTAGTAGTAAACGAATTAGTTAGTAGTAGTAGCAGTAGTGTGGCTATAGTAGTAACAGTAGCAGTAGTGTAAGTGGTAGTAGTAGTGGTAATTATTAGTCGCAGAAGTAGCAGTAGTTGTGGTAATAGCAGCAGTAGTAGTGGTAGTACTAGTAGTAGTAGTTAGTAGTAGAAGTAGTTGTCAGTAGTAGTTGTATGATTGCGGTAGTAGGATTAGTACTAGTAGTAGCAGAAGTAGTAGCAGTAGATGTTGTAGCAGTACCGCTAGTACTAGTCGTAGCAGTATTAGTAGTAATAGTAGTAGCTGGAACAACAGCAATGATTGAAGTAGTAGTATTAGAAGTAGTAGCAGTAGCAGTAGTAGAAGTAGCAGCAGTAGTAGTAATAGTCGTAGTAGTAGTAGCAGTTGTAGTAGTAGTAGCAGTAGCAACAGCAGTAGTAGTAGTAGTTGTTGTTGTTGTAGTAGTAGTAGTTTATGTTGGAGTGGTAGAAGTACCAGCAGCACTCGTAACAGTAGTAGTAGTCACAGTAGTGGTAGTAATCGTAGTAGTAGCAATAGCAGCAGCAATAGTAGTACTAGTAATAGTAGTAGTAGTAGCTACAATAGTGCTAGTAGTAGTACTAGCAATGCTAGTAGTTGTAGTAGTAATAGTAGTTGTAACAGTAGCTGCAGTAGTTGTAACACTAGTCGGAGCTGTAGGAATGTCACTTGTAGTAGTAGCAGAAGCAGCAGCTGTAGCACTAGTTGGAGAAGTTGTAGAAGTAGCAACAACCGCTGTTGTTATATTTGTGCTAGTAGTCGTAGTTGTAGTAGTAACGACAGTAGTAGTAGTAGCAACTACATCAGAAGGAGTAGCAGTAGTAGTAGTAGTAGTAGCAGTAGCAATAGTGTCAGCAGTAATAGCAGGAGTAGTAGCAGCAGTAGTAGTAGTAGTAGTAGTAGCAGAAGTATTAGCAGAGGTAGTAGTAGTAGTACTAGTAGTATCAGTACTCACAGTAGTAGTAGTAGTACTAGTAGTGCCAATAGTAGTCGTGGTCATAGTAGTGGGACCAATAGTAGTTGTTGTTGTAGGAGTAGT
>RXID01015530.1:0-36514 GCA_005019695.1 Trichopus zeylanicus subsp. travancoricus | reverse complement strand
TAGTAGTAGAAGTGAAAGTAGCAGTAATAGGAGTAAGTGTTAAGTAGGAGAAGAAGTAGGAGTAGTAATAGTTATAGTAGTAGTAGTAAGGATGGTAGCAGTAATAGTAGTGGTAGTATCAGTTGTAGCAGTAGTAGTAGTAGTAGTAGTCGCAGTAGTACCATTAGTTTTAGTAATGGGAGTAGGTGTAGGAGTAGGAGTAGTAGTAGGAGTAGTAGTAGTAGTACTGGTTGTAGTAGTAGGCATAGTAGTAGGTGTAGTAGTAGTAGTAGTAGGAGGAGGAGGAGGAGGAGGAGGAGTAGCTGCAGTAGTAGTAACAGTAGTAGTTGTAGTAGTAGTAGTAGTAGTAGTAGGCGGAGTAGTAGTAATAGTCATAGTAGAAATAGTAGTAGTAGGAGTGGCAGTTGTAGTAGTAATCGCAGTAGGAATAGTAGCAGCGACAGTAGCAATTGTAGTCGTTGAAGTAGGAGTCGTAGTAGTGGTATTAGTTGGAGTATTAAAAGTAGTAGTAGTAGTAGTAGTTGTTGTTGTTGTTGTAGAAAAAGTAGCAGTTGTAGTTATAGTTGTTGCAATTATAGTAGTTGTAGTAGACATAGACTTAGTAGTAGCTGTAGTACTAACAGTGGTAGTAAAAGTAGTGGTAGTAGTTGTAGTAGTCGTAGTAGTAGTTGTTGTAGTAGCAGTAGTAATAGTATTAGCGGTAATAGAAGCAACAGTAGTAGTTGCAATAGTTACAGTAGTAGTAGTAGTACTAGTAGTACTAGTAGTACCAGTAGCAGTCGTGGTGGTAGTAGTGGTAGCTGTAGTAGTAGTTGTTGTAGGAGAAGCAGCAGCAACAATAGCAATAGTATTTGTTGTTGTAGCTGTAGCAGTAGGAGCAGCAATAGTGGTAGTAGTAGTTGAAGATATAGTAGAAGTAGTAGTAGTTGTTGTAGTAGTATTACTAGTACAAACAACAATAGCATTAGTAGCAGTAGTAGTAATAGTAGTAGTAGTAGTACTAGTTGTTGTAGCAGTAGTAGTACTAGTTTTACTATAGGAATAGGTGTAGGAGTTGGAGAAGCAGTAGGAGTTATTATAGTAGTAGTTGTAGTAGTAGTAGTATTCATAGGAGAAGTAGTAGTAGGGGTAGTAGCGGTCGGAGTAGTTCTCGAAGTAGTTGTAGTAGTAATAGTAGTAACAGTTCTAGCAGTAGTAGTAGTAGTAGTAGTAGGAGTAGCAGCAGCAACAGTAGTAGTAGTAGTAGTATTAATAATAGTAGTAGTAGTAGTAGTAGTAGTAGTAACAGTGTTTGTAGTGATAGTAGTAGTGGTAGTAATAGTAGTAGTAGCGGTAGTAGCGGTAGTTGGAGTAGCGGTAGTTGTAATAGTACTAGTTGTAGCAGTAGCAACATTAGTAGGAGTACTAGTAGTTGCGGTAATAGTAGTTGTAGTACTAGAGTACAAAGAGTAGTAGTTGGAGTAATAGTTGTAGTTGTAGTTGTAGTTGTTGTTGTTGTAGTAGCAATAGTATTTGTAGTAGTAGTAGTAGTAATAGGAGGAGTACTAGGAGTAGTGGCAGCAATAGAAGTAGTAGCAGTGGTAACAGCAATACTAGAAGTAGTTGTGGTACTACTAGTAGCAGTAAGGGTAGTAATAGGAGTAGTAGTTATTCTAGTAGTAGTAGTGGTGATAGTAGTAGTAGTAGTAGCAGTACTAGTAGTAGTAGTAGTTGAGGTAGTAGTAGAAGTAGTAGTTGTGGTAGTAGCCGTAGTAGTTGTAGAAGCAGTAGTAGAAGTAGTAGATGTAGTAGTAGTAGTAGTTATTGTAGTTGTAGTTATTATTGTTATAGCTTCAGCAGTAGTAGTAGTAGTAGTTATTATTGTTGTAATAGTAGTAGAACAAGTAGCTGTAGTAGTAGTAGTAGGAGTAGTAGCCATAGCAGTAGGAGGAGGAGAAATAGTAGTAGCAAGAATAGTAGTAGTAGTAGTAGTAGTAGTAGTAGTTGAAGTAGAGAGCAGAAGAAATAGTAGTATTTGTAGTGGCAGGAGTAGTAGTAGTAGTAGTAGTAGAAATATTAGTAGTAGTTGTAGTAAAAATAGTAGTAGTTGTTGTACAAGTAATAGTAGTAGTTGCAGTAATAGGAGTATTAGTAGTAGTAGTGGTAGAAGCTGTAATAGCTGTTGTTGTAGTTGCAGCGATAGTAGTAGTAGCATTTGTAGTAGTATTAGTAGTAGTAGTTGTAGTAGTAGTAGTAGTAGAAGTAGTAGTAGTAGTAGCAATAGTTGTAATAGTAGGTGGAGGAGTGTAGCAGGTGTAGTTATTGTTGTAGTTGTCATAGTCATAGCAATAGTCGCAGTATTAGTTGTAGTAGTAGTAGTAGGAGCAGTAGGAGTACGAGTAGTAATAGTAGCAGTAGTATTAGAAGTTGTAGCAGCAGCAATAGTAGTTGCAGTAACAGTTGTAGTAGCAGTTATGGTAGGAGTAGTAATAGTAGTAGTGGTAGATGTTCTCATTGTAACAGTAGTAAGCGTAGTAGTAGTAGGAGAGTTGTAGTAATAGTAGCAGTCAGAGTAGCTATAGTAGTAGAAGTAGTAGTAGTGGTAGTAGCAGTATTAGCAGTAGTAGTGGTAGCTACAGCAACAGCAGTAGGAGTACTAGCTGTAGTAGTAGAAGTAGTAGTAGTGGTAGCAGCTGTACTAGCAGCAGTAGAAGCAACAGTAGTAGTAACATTTGTCACAGTAGTTGTAGTAGTACTAGTAGTATGCTTAGCTATACTCGCAGTGGTAGTCGTAGCGAAAGTAGTAATAGTTGTAAGCATCACAATAGTAGTAGTAGTAGCAGTAGTTGTAGTAGTTGTAGGAGCAGTAGCAATAGTTGTAACAATTACAGAAGTAGTAAGTAGTAGTATTAGTAATAGCAGCAGCAGCAGTAGTTGTGGTACTAGTAGTATTAGTAGAAGTAGTAATATTAGTGGTAGTAGTTTTAATAGGAGTAGGTGTAGGAGTAGGTGTAGCAATTGGAGTAGTAGTAGTTGTTGTAGTTGTAGTAGTAGTGGTGGTAGTAGCAATAGTAGTAGCTGTAACAATAGTAGTAGTAATAGTAGTAGTAGTAGTAGTAATAGTAATTATGATAGTAGTGGTAGTTGTAGTCGTAGGAGTAGCAGTAGTTATTGTTGCATTCATCTTGAAATTTCTCCATCTGCAGGATGATAATTTAGAAAAGAAAGATTTCCCATCTTTGAATTATCTAAATAAAATATCCAGTCCAGTAGTAGCTGTAGCAGTAGTTGTAGTAGTAGTTGTAGTAGTAGTAGTAATAGTAGTAGTAGTAGTACTAGTAGTACTAGTAGTAGTAGTAGTAGTAGTAGTAGTAGTAGTAGTAGTAATAATAAGAGTATTAGAAGGAGTAATAGTTGTAGTTGTAGTAGTTGTAGTAGTAGTAGTAGTGGTTATAATTGGACTAGTAGTCGTAGTAGTAGTAGTTGTTGTTATAGTTGAAGGAGTTGGAGTTGGTGTAATAATACGAGTACTAGTAGTAGTACTAGTAGCGGTAATAGTAGTAGTAGTATCAGTTGTGGTAGTAGTAGTAGTAGTAGTAGTAGTAGTAGTAGCTGTGGTAGTGGTTGTAGTGGTAGTGGTAGCAGTAGTAGTGGTTGTAGAAGTAGTAATAGTAGTAGTGGTAGTAGTAGTAGGAATGGTAGTAGTTGTAGTAGTAGTATAAGTAAGAGTAGTAGTAGTAGTAGCAACAGAAGTAGTAGTTGTTGTAGTAGGAGAAATTTTATTAGTTGTAGTAGTAGCAATAGTAGTAGTGGTGGTAGTAGTAGTTGTAATAGTATTAGTAGCAGTAATAGGAGTAGTAGCAGCAGCAGTGGTAGCAGTAGTCATAGTGATAGT
Organism: Trichopus zeylanicus subsp. travancoricus; assembly: GCA_005019695.1. Classification (NCBI taxonomy): domain Eukaryota; kingdom Viridiplantae; phylum Streptophyta; class Magnoliopsida; order Dioscoreales; family Dioscoreaceae; genus Trichopus; species Trichopus zeylanicus. The sequence continues at coordinate 32,640 of RXID01015530.1, read as the reverse complement.
ACTAATAGCTGTAATCGTACTAGTAGTAGTGCTAGTTGTTGTTGCAGTAGCAGTGGCTGAAGCAATAGTGGTTCTTATTGTTGTAGTAGTAGTAGAAGTAGTAGTAGTATTAGTAGTAGTAGCTGTAGTTTTTGTAGTAGTAGTAGTTGTAGGAGTAGTGCCACTAGCATTTGTAGTAGTAGGATTAGTAGCAGTAACAGTACCAGGACTAGGAATAGAGATAGTATTATTGGTAGTAGCATCCGTAGTTGTAGTTGGAGTAGCAGCAGAAGTTGGTGTAGTAGTAGTAGTTGTTGTTGTAGAAATGGTAGTAGTAGTAGTAGTAGTAGTAGTAGTAGTAGTACGAGTAGTAGTAGTAGTAGTAGAAGTAAGTAGTAGCAGTAGCAGTAGTAGTAGTAGTAGGAGTAGTAGTAATAGTTGTAGTAGCAGTAGTAGTAGTACTACTACTAGTTGTTATTGTTGTTGTTGTAGTATTAGTAGAAGATGTAGAAGTAATAGTTGTTGTTATAGTAGTAGTAGCAGCAGTGTTAGTAGTAGTAGCAGTAGCAATAGTTGCGGCAACAACAATAGTAGAAGTAGAAGTAGAGGTAATAGTATGAGTGGTACCAGAAATTTTAGTAGTAGTAGTAGTAGTAGCGATAATAGTAGTAATAGGAGTAGTAGTTGTTGTTGTAGTTGCGGCAACATCTATAGTAGTCGTAGTAGTAGTAAAGCATTAGTAGTTGTAGTAATAGTAATAGTAATAGTAACAAGAGTAGTAGTAGTCGTGGTAATAGCAGTAGAAGTAGTTGATGTTTTGTTAATGGTAGTAGTAGTCGGAGGAGTTGGAGTAGAAGTAAAAGTAGAAGTAACCACAACGGTACTAGTAGTAGTACCACTACTAGTACCGTTGTGGTAGTAGTAGTAGTAGCAGTAGTAGTAGTAGTTGTTGTTGTTGTTGTTGTAGTAGAAGTTGGAGTTGGGGTAGGAGTAGAGAAGTAGTAGCAGTAGTAGTAGTAGTCGTAGTTATTGTTGAAGGAGTTGGAGTTGGTGTTTGTGTAGAGAAGTCATAGTAGTAGTAGTAGTAGTAGTAGTAGTAGTAGTAGTAGTAGTAGTAGTAGTAGTAGTAGTAGTAGTAGTAGTAGTAGCAGTAGTAGCGGTAATAGTAGTAGTAGTAGCAGTTGTGGTAGTAGTAGGAGGAGGAGGAGTAGTAGTAGTAGTAGCAGTGGAAGTGGTAGTAGTGGTGGCGGTAGTAGTAGTTGTGGCAGTGGAAGTAGTAATAGTAGTAGAAGTGGTAGTAGTTGTAGTAGTAGTATAAGTACGAGTAGCAGTAGTAGTTGTAGCAAAAGTAGTTGTTATTGTAGTAGGAGAAGTTTTAGTTGTTGTACTAGTAGCAGTAGTAGTCGTGGTAGTAGTAGTAGTATAGTATTAGTAACAGTAATAGTAGTTGTAGTAGGAGAAGTTTCGTAGTAGTAGTCGTAGTAGTAGTTAGTTAGTAGTAGTAGTAGTAGTAGTAGTAGAGGAGGCGGAGGAGGAGGAGGAAGAGGAGTAGTGGTAATAGTAGTTGTAATAGGACTTGCAGTTGTAGTAGTTGAAGTAGTGGTTGTAGTTGTTGTAGTAGAAGTAGAAGTAGTAGGGGTTGTAGTAGGACAAGTTGGACTAGGAGTAGGAGAAGGAGTAGCAGGAGTTGTAGTAGGAGAAGGAGTAGTGGTAGAAGTAGTAGTAGTAGTAATAGCAGCAGCTACAGCAACAAAAGCAGCAACAGCAGCAGTAGTAGGAGTAGTATTTATATTATTAGGAGTGGAAGTAGTAGTAGTTGGAGTAGTAGAAATTGTAAAAGGGTTTGTAGTAGCACTAGTAGTAGTAATAGTACTAGTAGGAGTCTTAGTACGAGTAGGAGCAGTAGTGGTAGTTGTTGTAGTAGTAGTAGAAGTAGTAGTAGTAGTAGCAGCTGCAGCAGCCGCAGTAGTAGCCGTAGAAGTAGTAGTGTTTGTAGTTTAACTAGTAGTAGTAGTTGTTGTTGTAGTATTAGTAGTAGTAGTGGTACTTGTAGGAGCACTAGTAGCAATAGTTGTAGTAGTATAAAAGTAGTAGTAGTAGTCAGAGTAGGACTAGCAGTAGTTGTAGAAGGAGTAGGAGGAGTAGGAGGAGTAGTAGTAGTAGTAGGAGTCAAAGTGATAGTAGTAGTAGTAGTAGGAGTTTTAGTAGAGTAGTAGTAGTAGTAGAAGTAGTTTTAGTAGTAGTAGTAGTAGAAGTAGGAGTACAAGTAGTAGCAGTTGTACAAGTAGAGTAGAAATAGTAGTAGTAGCAATACGAGCAGGAGTAGGAGTAGTTGTGGTAGGAGTTGGAGTAGGAGTAGTAGTTGTTGCAGTAGTAGTAGGAGTAGTCATAGAAGTAGTAGTAGTTGTAGTAGTAGCAGTAGTAGGAGTAGGAGTAGCAGTAGTAGGAGTAGGGGTAGTAGTAGTAGTAGGAGTCGGAGTACGTGCAGTAGTAGAAGTAGTAGTGGTAGTGGTGGCAGTAACTACAATAGTATTAGTAGTAATAGTAATAGTAGTAGTAGTAGTAGTAGTTGTAGTAGTAGGAATAGTAGTAGTTGGAGTAGTATTTGTGGTAGGAATAACAGGAGTAGCAGTAGTAGTAGTTGTAGTACATGTAGTGGTAGTGGTACTTGCAGTAGTCGAAGTAGGAGTAGTTGTAGTAGTAGCTGGAGCAAGAGTAGTTGTAATAGTAGCAGGAGTGTCCATAGGAGGAGTACTAGTAGTGGTAGTAATAGTAACAGTAGTAGCATAGTAGTACTAATTGTAATAGTGATATTAGTAGTATTAGTAATAGTAGTAGCACTAGCAATAGTAGTAGTAGTAGTATTGTGAGTAGTAGGAGTAGTAGCAGTAGTAAGAGTAGTAGTAGTTGGAGTAGTGGTAGTAGGAGTTGTAGTAGTAGTAGGAGTTGGAGTAGGAGTAGTAGTAGGAGTAGTTGTAGTAGTAGTAGTAGTAGTAGTGGTAGTAGTAGTAATAGTAATAGTAGAAGTAGAAGTAGTAGTAGTAGCAGTAGTATTAGTAATAGTAGTAGTTGCAGTAGTAGTAGTAGTAGCAGCAGCAGCAGTAGTAGTTGTAGTAATAGTAGCAGCAATAGCGACTGCGGCAGTAGTAGCAATAGTGGGGGTAGTAGTGATAGTAGCTGTAGTTGAAGTTGGAGTTGGTATAGGAGTAGTAGTTGGGGTAGTACAAGTTGGATCAGTGGTACTAGTAGTAGTAGTAGGAGTCCAAGTAGCAGTTGGGGTTGGAGTAGGAGTAGGAGTAGTAGTCGAAGTAGTAGTCGCGTTAGCGAAAGTCGCTATAGTAGTAGTAGTAATAGTACGAGTAGTTGCAGAAGTAGTGGTAGTAGTAGCAGCAGTAGTAGCAGTGGTAGTAGTAGTTGTTGTAGTAGTAGAAGTAGTAGTAGTTGTAGAAGGAGTGCTAGCAATAGTAGTAGTAGTTGTAGTAGTGGTAGGAGTAGTAGTAGTGGTAATAGTAGTAATAGTAGCAGCAGTAGTAGTAATAGCAGCAGAAGTAGTAGTAGTAGCAGAAGCAGCAGTAGTAATAACAGTAGTAGTAGTAGTAGGAGTAGTAGTTGTAGTAGTAAGTACAGTAGTTGCAGTTGTAGTAGTAGCAGTAGTAGTCATACTTGCTGCAATAGTAGTAGTTGTAGTAGTAGTAGCTGTTATTGTTGTTGTAGTAGTAGTGTAGTAGAGGAAGCAGTAGCAGCAACAGAAGTAGTAGTAGTAGAAGAAGCAGTAGCTGCTGCAACAGAAGCAATAGCAGCAGTAGTTGCCATAAGAGTCGCAGCAGCAACAGCCGCAACTACAGCAGAAGGAGGAGTAGCAGTAGAATTAGTAGTAATAGTTGTAGTAGCACTAGTAGTAATAATATCACTCTAAGTAATAGTATGAGTGGTAGTAGTAATTGTAGTGGTAGTAGTAGTAGAAGTAGAAGTAGTAGTAGTAGTAGTAGTAGTAGTAGTAGTAGTAGTAGTAGTAGTAATAGTAATAGTAGTAGTAATAGGAGTAGTTGTAGTGGTAGTAGTACTAGTAGTTGTAGTATTAGAAGTAATGGTAGTAGTTGTTGTAGTAGTAACATTAGATGCATTTGTGGTAGTAGTTGTAGTAGTAGTAGTACTAGGAGCAGTAGTAGCAGCAGGAGTTGGGAGGTGGAGTAGTAGTCGCAGAGTAGTAGTAGTAAGAGTAGTAGTTGTTGTAGTAGATGTAGTAGTAGAAGCAGTAGTAGTAGTAGCAGAAGGAGCAGTAGCAGTAGAAGTAGTAATAGAAGCAGCATTGGTTGCAGTAGTATTAGTAGTAGGAGAGTTTGGAGTAGTCGTAGTAATAGGAGTAGTAGTAGTTAGAATAGTTGTAGTAGCAACAGTAGCAGTAGCAGTAGCAATTGTAGTAGGAGTATTAGGATTAGGAGTAGTCATAGTATTTGTAGTAGTAGGAGTAGCAATAGCAGTTGCAATAGTAGTAGTAGTAGTAATAGGAGAAATAGTAGTAGCAGCATTAGTAGGAGAACTAGTAGTAGTAGGACTTGTAGGATTAGGAGTGGGACTAGTAGTAGGATTAGTAGTAGTTGAAGTAGTGGTACTATTAGTAGTAGTAGAAGTAGTAGTACTAGCAGCAGTAATAGTAGTAGGAGTAGTAACTGGAGTGGTAGTTGTTGGATTACAGGTAGTAGCGGAAGTAGCAATTATAGTAGTAATGGGAGTTGGAGTAGGAGTAGTAGTAGTAGTAGGAGGAGGTGGAGGAGGAGTAGTTGAAGTAGGATTTGGAGCAACAATAGTTTTAGTACTAGTAGTAGTAATAGTGGTAGTAGTTATGGTAGTAGCAGCTGCAGAAGGAGTAGTAGTAGTAGAAGTTGTACTAGAAGTAGTAATAGTAGTTGTTGTAGTAGTAGTAGTAGTAGTAGCAATAGTAGTGGTAGTAATCGGAGTAATAGTTGTAGTAGTAGTAATAGGAGGAGCAATAGTTCGAGTAGTGGTCGTAGCATTAGTTGGAGTGGTAGTAGTGGCAGCAGTAGGAATAGCAATAGTAGTGGTAGGTGAAGTTATGGTAGTAGCAATACTAGTAGTAGTGTTAGTAGTAGTAGTAGTTATTCTTGTCGTAGAAGTAGTGGCATTCACAATCTTAGTAGCAGTTTTTGTAGCAGCAGTAGTAGAATTAGACGTAATAATATGAGTTGTACTAGTAATTGTAGTAGTAGCAGTAGCAATAGTAGTAGTAATAATAGGAGTAGTAGTAGTTGCTGAAGTAGCAGTAGTTGTTGTTGTTGTTGTAGTAGTAGTAGTAGTAGTATTATTATTAGTGGTAGTGCAGTTGAAGTAGTAGTAGTAGTAGTAGTAGTAGTAGCAGCAGCAGTAGGAGGAGTAGGAGTAGTAGTAGGACTAGTAGGAGTTGGAGTAGTAGCAGGAGTGGCAGGCGTTGTAGTTGGAGTAGGAGTAGTGGCAGAAGAACTAGTAGTAGTAATAGCTGTAGCTGCACCAACAATACCAGCTGCAACAGCAGCATTAGTAGTAGTAGTAGTAGCAGTAGGAGTAGTATTTCTATTATGAGTAGTAGGAGTAGCCGTAGTAGTAGTAGTAGTTCTTGTAGTAGTGGTAGTTGTAGTTGTAGTAGTAGTAGTTCTTGTAGTAGTGGTAGTTGTAGTTGTAGTAGTAGTGGTAATTGTAGTTGTAGTAGTGGTAGTAATAGCAGTAGTAGTTGTAATAGTAGCAGTAGGAGTTGGAGTAGGAGTAGGATCAGAGTAGTAGTAGTAGCAGCAGCAGCAGCAGCAGCAGCCGCAACTGCCGCAGCAGTAGTAGTGGAAGTAGTTTTAGTAGTAGTAATAGTGGTAGTTGTAGTAATTGAAGTTGTAGTATTAGTAGTAATAGTATGAGCAATAGTAATTGTAGTAGTACTTGTTGTCAGAGTACTAGTAGTAGCTATTGTACTAGAAGAGTAGTAGTAGTAGTAGTAGGAGGAGGAGGAGTAGTAGTAGGAGTCGCAGTAGTTGTAGTATAGTACTAGGAGTAGTAGTTGCAGTAGTAGGAGTAGGAGTAGGAGTAGTAGTTGAAGTTAGTGTAGTAGTCGTATTAGTAGTTCTAGTTGTAGTAATAGTAGTAGTAGTAGGAGTTGTAGCGGTGACGGCGGTAGCAGTAGTAGAAGTAGGAGCAGAAGTTGTAGTAGTTGTAGTTGTTGTAGTGGTAGTAGTCATAATAGTAGGAGTAATAGTAGTAATAATAATCGTATTAGTAGTAGCAATAGTAGTAGTAGTAATAGCAGTAGTGGCGGTGGTGGTGGTAGCAGTTGTAGTAGTAGTTTTAGTAGTAGCAGTAGTAGGTGTAGTAGTAGTAGTAGTGGTAGCAGTAGTAGTTGTAGTAGTAGCAGTAGTAGTTGTAGTAGTTGTAGTAGTAGTATTAGTAGTAATAGTAGTAGAAGTAGGAGCAACAGTAGCACAGTAGTAGTCATAGGTGGAATCAGAGCAGGAATAGTTGTAGTAGTAGTTGTTGTTGTAGTTGTAGCAGTAGTAGTACTACTAGTAGTAGTAGTAGTAGTACTAGTGTCAAAGCAGTAGTAGTAGCAGCAGCAGTTGTTGTTGTTGTAGTAATAGTCGTACTACTACTAGTTGTAATAGGAGTAGTTGTACTAGCAGCGGTAGCAGTAGGGGAAGGAGTTGTAGTTGTGGTAGCTGTAGCTGTAGTAGTAGTAAGAGTACTAGCAGGTGTAGTGATTGTAATGATAGTAGTAGTAGTAGTACTACTACTACTACAACAACTCTTTCTAGTACTGCTACAACTACTACTACTACAACTACTTTTTCACTAATACTTCAATTATTACTACTATTACCACTACTACTAGCACAACTAACACTACTTCTACTACTACTACTATTCCTACTACTACTACTACTACTACTACGACTACTATTACTGCTATTACTTCTACCACTTCTACTGCTCCTTCTTCTACTACTCCTACTACAACTATACTTACTACTACGACTACTACTACTTCTATTACAACAACTACTGTAGCTACTACTACTACAACTACTGTTACTTCTATTACAACAACTACTACTACTACTACTTGTACTGCTACTTCTACTACCGCTCCTCCTACTACTACTACTACTTCTACTACTACTACTACTATCACTATTATCACTACTACTACTGCTAATATTACTACAACTACTATGACTACTACTTCTACTACTACTCTACTCCTATTACTACTCCTACTACTACTGATACTACTACTACTTGTACGACACTCCTACTACTACCCCAACTACTACCATGACTACTGTTACTACTATTGCCACTATTGCTACTACTAATGCTGCTACTATTATTACTACTAGTACTACTACTATTGCTGCTGTTGCTGATGCTGCTGCTACTAAAACTACTACTACTATCCATCTCCGACTGCTACGACTACTACTATTGCTATTACTACATCTACTGCTACAACTACTACTACTTACACTACTACTACAACTACACCTAAAACAACTACTGCTTTTGCTACTATTTCTACTGCTACTACTACTACTACAGCGACTACTACTACTACCATAGCGACTACTACGACTACTACTACAACAATACTTCTACAGTTGCTGCGACTATTACTACTACTATTGCTTTTGCTACTGCTGCTGCTCTTACAACAACTACTGTAGCTACTGCCACAACTACTACTATTACTGCTACCAATACTACATTTACTACTACTACTGCACCAACATCGATTATTACTACTATAACTACTACTCCGACATCTACTATTATTATTGCTACTGCTGCTGCTGCTACTACTACTACTACCCCTAATACTATTACTCCTAGTACTACTACTGCTACTTCTTCTGCTACTCCTACTACTTCTACTATTAGTAGTACTACTAATGCAGCTGCTGCTGCTACTACTGCTACTACTACTACTACTACTACAACTAATCCTACTTCTATTACAACTACTAGTACTATTATTTGTATTGCTGCTGCTACTACTACTGCTACTACTACTACTACTTCTATCCTACTGCTACTATTATTGCTCGAACTACCACTACTACTATAGTTGCTTGAACTACTACGACTAGTACGATAACAACAATAATAATAACAACTACATCGCTACTACTACTACTACTACTACGTCTACTTCTATCCTACTTCTACTCCTATTACTGCTCCTACTACCACTACTACTATAGTTGCTTGAACTACTACGACTAGTAGTATAACAACAATAACAATATCAACTACATTGCTACTACTACTACTGCTACTACTACTACTTCTATCCTACTGCTACTCCTATTATTGCTCCTACTACTACTACTACTATAGTTGCTTGAACTACTACGACTAGTACTATAACAACAACAACAAGAACAACAACTACTACTACTATTGAATCTGCTGCTACAACTGATACTACTACTGCTACTGTTTCCACTACTACTATTACCACTACTACTACTACTATTGCTGTTACTACTGCTACTACTATTACTACTACTGCTATCACTACTACTACTTTCTGCTATTACTAATGCTATCGATACAACGACTATTACTATTGCTATTACTACAGTGACTGCTACTACTGTTATTACTACTTATACTACTACTACAACCACAGCTGCAACAGCTACTACTATTGCTCCTATTACAGCTATTATTACTAATACTATAACACTACAACTTAAGCTGCAGTTGCCGCTACAACAAGCGCTGCTTCAATTACAGTTGTTGTGACTACCACTACTACTACAGCTACTACTGCTGCTGCTTCTCTTCCAACAATGACTACTACTGCTACTACTACTACTACTACCGCAACAACAACAACTACTGCTGCTATTACTATACCACTGCAACTACAACTATTACAACTATTATTACTACTACAACTAATACAATAATTATTGCTACTACTTCTACTACTACCACCATACCTACTACTACTACTCTGACTCCTACTTCCACTACTACTATTACTGCTACTACTTCTACTAATTTAACTGCTGCTTCTTCAACTACTCCTCCTCCTACTACTATTACTACTGCTGTTGCAGCTGCTGCATCTACTACTACTGCTACTTCTATTACTACTTCTACTAGCACTACTTGTACTACTACTACTACAACTACTATTACTACTGCGACTACTATTACTATTGCTACTCCTACTACTACTGCTAGAACTACTACTATTGCAAATACCACTACAACTACTACTACTGCTGCTTCTACTACTACTCCTACTTCTAAAACTGCTGCTACAACAACTACTACAACTACAACAATAACAACAACAACAACTACTACTATAGTTGCTAGTATAACAAGTACTTGTATTATAACTATTATGACTACTAATACTACTTCTGCAGTTTCTAGCACTACTACTACAAGTATAACAACAACAACAACTACTACTACTACTAGTTCTACTACTACCACTGTTGCTATTAGCACTACTGCCACAACAACTGCTACTACAACTACTGCTACTACTAATACGACTACTACCCCTACTACTTCAACCACTACTACTACCGCCACTTCTACTACTACTACTATTATAGCTGCTACTTGTACTACTTCTACTATTGCTACTGCTGCTGCTGCTGCTACTACTACAAAAACTATGACTACTACTACTAATACTATTGCTACTTCTACTGCTAATACTGCGACTACAACTACTCCTGCTACTACTATTAGTAGAAAAACCACTACTACTATAACTGCTACTATTACTACTACTACTGCTACTACCACTTCTACTACTCCTACTGCAACTACTACTACTCTGACGACCACTATTACTGCTACCAATGCTAGTACTACTCCCACGACTACTACGACTACTCCTACTACAACTACTAATACTGCTACTACTACTCTTGCTACAACTCTACTATTTCTACTACCACTACAACTAATGCTACTGCTACTACAACTACTACTACTACTACAACTACTGCAACTACTATTGCTGCTGCTGCTCCTGCTGCTGCTGCTGCCAGCGCTGCAACTACTACTATATCTACTACTACTACTAGTACTCCTATTACTACTACTACTGCTACTACAATAACAACTAGTACTAATACTACGACTACCACTTCTACTACTACCGCTGCTGCAGCTATTAAAACTACAACTACTACAACAACTACTACTAATACTACTCCTGCTACTACTACTACTATTACTATTAAAATAACTACTACTACTACAACAACTACTACTACCACTAGTACTATTACTACTACTGCTGCTACTACTATAGCTACTAATACTACTACTTCCACCAATACTACTACTACTACTACTAGTAGTATTGCTACTTCTACTACTACTACTACTACTACAACTACTACTCGTCCTACTACTACTACTACTATGATCACTACTACAACTACTATTGCTACTACAACTACTCAAACTACTAGCACTACAACTATGACTACTACTACTACTACTACTACCACTACTGTTGCTGCTACTACTGCTACCACAACTATTACTACTACTAAAACTGCTGCTACTGCTACTACTGCTGCTGCTGCTACGGCATCTAATGCTGCTACTGCTACTACTACCACAATTTTTACTACTACTCCTACTACTACTACTGCTACTACTGCTACAACAACAACTTCTTTTACTACGATTACTCCTCCTCCTACTCCTACTATTTCCATTACTTCTACTTCTACTAGCACTACTACCACTAGTACTACAACTTCTCCTACTACCACTAATGCTATGACTAATGCTACTGCTACTACTTCCACTACAACAACAACAACTACTACTACTACTTCTACTGCTACTGCTGCTACTACTTCCACTACTTCTACAACTGCTACTACTACTACCGCTATTACTACTACACTACTACTACTGCTCCTACTGCTATTGCTTCTAGTGCTACGACTACTACTACTACTTCTACGACTACTACTTCTGCTACAACTGCTACTACTATTACTAATACTGCTACTACAACTACTACTATTACTATAACAGCTGCTACTAAAAATATTATTGTTACTACTACTATGACAACTACTACTACAATAACTATTACAACTACCACTAGTAGTACACCTACTACTGTTGTTGTTGTTGCCATTGCTACTAGTACTACTACTTCTGCTTCTGCTACTACTAATGCTATTACTTACTTTTGCTGCTACCACTACCACTATTGCAATTACTACTGCTATAACTATTGTTGCTACTTCTACTACAACTACTTCCACTGCTACTACTACTACTTGTAAAACTACTACTATTACTGTTACTACTACTACTACTACTACTATTACTACTACTACTACCATTACTTCTGTTACTACTGCAACGACTACTACTAGTGTCGTTGTTATTTCAACAACAACAATTACTACCACTATTACTACTACCGCTACTGCTATTGCCACTACTACAATAACTTCTCCTACCTCTACTACTACTACTGTTACTACCAGTAGCTATACTACTACTGCTGCTGCTGCTGCTAGGACTACTATTACTACTACTACTACTACTGCACCTACTACTGCTACTGCTAATATTGCTACTGCTACTATTACTAGAATGCTAATACTGCTACTCTTAATACTGCGGCAGCTGCTACAAAGACTACTACTACTACTCCTACTAATAATAATGCTGTTGTTGTTGCTGCTACTACTATTACTATGACTCCAAATAATTCTACTAATACTACTATCGCTGCTACTATTGCTTCTGCCACTACTATTGCTGCTACTACGACTACTAGTACTCCTACTACTACCACTATATCTACTACAAGCTCTACTAGTACTACTGTTGCTGCTACTACTACTACTACACCTACTGCTACTACTACTTCCATTACTACTGCTACTACAGCTACTACTACTACTGCTACTACCCCCACTACGACTGCTGCTACTGCTATTACTATTAGTACTACAGCTGCTGTGACTAATACTACAATTGCCGCTAATGCTACTGCTGCAACTACTACTATAACTGCTACCTCTACTACTACTATTACTAAAACAACAAGCACTACTGCTACTGCTACTATTACTGTTGCTGCTTCAACTTCTACTACTTCAACTTCTATCACTAGTACTAATACTACTACTCCTGCTACTAGAATTGCTGCTACTACTACTAGGATGACTGCTACTGCTACTACTACTGTTGCTGCTACTACTTCTACCACTACTACTTTTGCTGCTGCTACTACTACTACTTCTACTACTACATTTGTTGGTACTACTACTGCTACTACTAATGCTACTACAGCTACTATTACTGCGGCTATTAATACAACTACAACTTTTAATACTACTGCCATTGTTACTGTTGCTGCTTCTACTACTAGTACTACAACTACTAAAATAACTACTACTGTTACTTTTCCAACAACTGCAACAACTAAGACAACTGCTACTATTGCTACTACTACTACTACTACTTCTGCTACTGCAACTTATACTGCTACTACTACAACTAGTTCTACGATTACTACTACTACAGCTACTACTGCGACTACTACTACTACTACTGCTACAGCTACTGCTACAACTACTACTGCTTAGATAACTACTACTACTGCTACTACGGTTCCTAGTACTAATACTGCTACTACTACTCCTGCTACTACTATCGCTACTACTACTGGTACAACTACTACTACTACTAAGACTACAACTACTACTACTACTAATGATGCAACTTTAACTACTACTAGTTCTACTCATATTGTTGTTGCTGCTACTACTGCTACAACTACCATAACCACTACTACTCCTACTACTGCTACTGCTACTACCACTGATATCGTTCCAACTACTACAACTACAACAACTACTACTACTGCTACTACTACTGCAAGTATTGCTACTACTACTGCAAGTATTGCTACTACTGCTGTTACTACAACTATTTCTACTGCTACTGCTACAACTACTTCATTCCTACTACTACTGCTTTTACTACTAATACTGCTACTACAACTGCTACTATTACCACTACTACTACGACTACTACTACCTCTACTGCTACAACTACTGCAACTACTATTGCTACTTCTACTAATATTACTACTACTGTAACTGCTGCAACACTACTATGACAACTACTACTACAAGTACTACTACTACAACAACTGTTACAACAACACCAACTACTATTACTACTACTACCACTACTGCTACAACTATTACAACTACTTCTACTGCGACAACAACTACCACTACAACAACGAGTGATACGACTACTCCTAGTACTACAACTACTACTATTGCTACTAGTACTACTACTCCGACAAGAACTACTACTACTAGTAGTACTACTACACCCCCTACTACTACTTGTACTACTACAACTACTACTATGACACCTACTACAGTTACAACTACCAAGACTACTATTGTTGCTACTACTACTACTACTACTACTTCTATTAATACAACTACAACTTATACTACTTTTGTTACTACTACTGCTACTACAACAACTTTGACTCCTTCAACTACGACCACTACTGCTACATCTACTACTTCTACAACTACTTTTGCTATTGCTACTAGTATATATCTACTGCTACTACTACTACTACTGCCACTACTTCTATTGCTACAACTCCTACAAAAACTACTACTACTCCTACAACAATAACAACAACTACTACTCTTTGTACCTCTCCTACACCTAAACCTACTCTTACAACTCCAATTACTACTACTACTACTACTATTACTACTACTACTATTACTACTACAATTGTTGCTGCTGCTGCAACAACAACAACAACAACAACTACTACTACTATTATTGTTGCTTCTCCTAGTACTGCTACAACTACTAATACTGTTGCTATTACTAATGTTGCACCCCAACAATAACTTCTACTACTTCTCTGCTGCTACTACTACTATTTTTACCACTAATGCTGCTGGAATTACTGCAGCAGATTCTGCTGCCAATGCAACTGCTGCTACTATTACTACTAGTGTTGCTCCTGCTACAACTTCTACTCCAACTCCTACTACATATCTTACTGCTACTGTTGTTGCTACTACTGCTACAACTACTGCTACAGCTGTTGCTACTGTTGCTAATCCTACTACTACAACTACCACTGCTGCTGTTGCTCCTTCTACTACTACTTTAACAACAACTACTACTTCTAGTACTAATCCTATTACTACTACTATTGCTACTACGATTAATACATTTCTTGATACTACTATTACAATTACCACTACTACAACTAATACTACAACTACTATTGTGGATACCACTACTCTTACTATGATTGCTACCACTACTGCTGCTGCTGCTACAACAACCACTATCGCTACTATTACTACTGATACTACTATTGCTACTACTAATACTACAGCTGCTACTACTACTACTAATACTACTACTCGTTCTACTTTTGTTGTTGCTGCTACTGCTGCTAATGCTTCTTTTGGTACTGCTACACTACTACTAATATTGCTGCTACTATAGGTACTACTGCTACTGCTACTACTACTACTCCTATTAATGCAGCTACTACTATTGCTGTTGCTACTGCTACTGCTACTACTTTTGCTACTACTACTGCACCATCTACAACTACTGTGACTACTGCTACTACTGCTACTACAACAGCTACTTCTGCCACTTGTGTTTCTACTACTACTACTACTGCTACTATTTCTACTACTACTACTGCTACAACTACTGCCACCATTTCAACAACTTCTGCTACTAAAACTACTCCTCCTACTACTACTTCTACCACTATTACCATTACTACTACTACTACCACCACTAGCAATACTACTACTACTACCACAGCTACTACTGCTAATGTTACTACGACTACTACTATTACTACAAATGCTTCTACTATTGCTGGTACAACTACTATGACTACTACTACTGACACTGCTACTGTGACTACTTCTACTATTGCTACTATTGCTCCTACTGCCAATACTGCTGCTACCACTACTCTTACTACAACAACAACTACGGCTATACCTAATACTTCTGTTCTTGCTATAGCTACTACTACTACTCCTCCTACTAATTCTACTACTGCTCCTACTACTACGACTACTATTACTACATCTACTACAAGTTCTACAAGTACTACTTCAACTACCTATGTTACTACTACTACTACTAATATTACTACTGCAATAACTGCTGCTGCTACTACTACTTCTACAACGACTACTACTACTACTACTGTTGCAGCTACAACTTCCACTACTTCAACTTCTATTACTACAACTACTATTGCTACTAGTACTACTGCTATTGCTGCTACAACTACAACAACTATTGCAACTACAACAACAACAACTACTACTTCTACTACTACTACTACTGGTCCAACTATCGCTACTATTAAAGGTACTTTTATGACTACTACTACAACTATTAATACTATTACTGTTACTATTACTACTACTACTGCTACTACAACTACTAGTACTACTACAGCAACAATAACTACTGCTGCTGCTGCTACTGCAACTTCAACTACTACTACTATATCTCCTACTACTTCTACTACTGCAACTGCTACTACTACAACTATACAGCTTCTAGTTCTGAAACTACTATTACAACCACTTCTGCTACTTTTGCTACAACTACCACTATTACTACTACTATTACTACAACAACAACAACTACTACTACTATGACAACTATAACGACTACAACAATAACAACTACTACTATGACAGCTACTACTACAACAACAATTTCTAGTATTGCTACTACTACGACTACTACTGCTTCTACTACTGCTACTGCTATAACTGTGACAACTACTACTGCTGCGGATACCACTACTACTACTACTATTGTTACTACTACTGCTTCTGCTACTACTACAACCACTATCGCTACTATTACTACTAATATTACTGCTGCTACTACTAATATTACTATTGTTGCTATAGCCACTACTGCTCTTATTACTACTACTGCTGCTGCTACTACGACTTCTGATACTACTACACTATTACTACTGCTACTACTACACTATTACTACAGCTGCTGCTGCTGCTGTTACCGTAGCTACTACTATTGTTGCTGCTAGTACTACTACTACTACTACAACAACTGCTACTACTGCTACTACTACTGCTACTGCTTCTGCTACTTCTGCTACTTCTGTTACTACTACTCCTTCTGCTACTATTACTACTACTATTACTCCTACTACTACGGCCCCTAGTACAACAACTTCTCTCACTACTACAACCACCACCACTACTACTCCTTCGACTACTATTACCATTATTACTACTACTACTACCACTAGCAATACTACTACTACTACCACTGCTGCTGTGGCTAATGCTACTACAGCTGCTACTACTACTACAATTGCTTCTACTGCTGCTAGTACAACTAATATCACTACTACTACTACAGCTACTACTATTACTACTTCTACAACTGCAACTACTACTGCTACTGCTAATACTGCTGCTACTACTACTATTACTATCACAAGAACTATCGCCACAAATAATACTTTTGTTGTTGCTACACCTACTACTACTCCTCCTCCTACTAATTCTACTACTGCCACTACTGCTACTACTACAGCTACTACGACTCCTACTACTTCTACTAATACTCCTTTTGCTACTACTATTACTACTACTACAACTGCTGCTACTACTGCTGTTGTTGCTCCCGCTTCTTCGGCTACAACTACCACTACTACCACAACAACAACTGCTAGTACTACTTCCTACGACTATAGCTACTACTACTACTACTTCTATTACTACTACTATTATTACTAGTACTACTACTACTACTGCAAGTAATACTACAATTGCAACTAATACTGCTATTGCAACTGCTACTACAACAACTGCTACTGCTACTACTACTATTCCTACAACAACAACAACAACTACTACTGTTGCTGCTACTGGTGCTGCTACAACTTCTACTACTTCTATTTCTCCTACTACTACTATTGCTGCTACTACTACTATGACTATTGCTACTGCTACTACTATAGGTTCTGCTGCAACTACTACTACTACTACTACAACTACTATTACTACAACTACTATTAATGCTACTTCTGCTACTACTACTGCTACTGCCACTACAACAACAACAGCTACTACTACTACTCCTGATGTTGTTGTTGTCGTTGGTACTACTGCTACTTCTACTACTACAACTACAACTACTCCTTTTACTTCTACTACTACTACTACTACTACAACTATATGGCTACCGCTTCTAAAACTACTATTACTACCACTTCTGCTACTTTTGCTACAACTACCACTACTATTACTACTATTATTACCACAACTACGATTACTACTACTACGACAACAACAACTATGACAACTACAACTGCTACAACAACTAATACTACTAATACTTTTCCAACAACTACAACTACTACTATAACTACTACTATTGCTACTATCACAACTACTACTACTAATTCTACTACTACAACTACTACTGCTACTACTAATACTACTGTGACAACTACTACTACAACTACTACTTCTACAACTATCGCTACTACTACTACTTCTCAAACAACAACCACTATTGCTACTGCGACAGCTAATACTACTACTGTTACTAGTTTTGTTACTACTGTAAGTACTACTCCTAGTACTACTATCACGACTTCTACTACTGCTAATACTACTGCTACTAGTACTACAACTACTACTAAAACTACTAGAACAACAACTACTACTTCTTTAACTACTACTAGTTCTACTCATACTGCTGTTGTTGCTACAGCTGCTACAATTACTACTACTGCTATTACTACTATTGATACTGCTGCAACTACTACGACTACTACTAACACTGCTACCACTACTGCAACTACTCCTACTACTGCTTGTTCTATTACTAAATCAACTACTTCTAATGCAACTACAACTACTAATACTGCAACTAATAATGTTGCTACCATTACAACTACTACAGCTACTGCTACAACTACTTCTTTTCCTACTACTACTATTGCAACTAGTACTACTACAACGACTACTATTACAACTACTACTCCTACTGCTACAATGACCACAACTACTGCTACAACTACTGCTACTGTTGCCACTGTGACGACTGCGACTACTACTATTACTACTACTACTACAATTACCACTACTACTACTACAACAACGACAACTACTATTGCTACTATCGATTCTGCGGCTAGAACAACTACTACTACAACTACTACTACTATTGCTACTACTACTGTGGTTGCTACAGTTACTAGTACTACTACTGCAACTACTACTACTGTTCCTACTACGGCTACTACGAATACTACTACTTCAACACACCCACTACTACTGCTGTTGCAGCTACCACTAGTTCTAATACAACGACAGTTGGTACGACTATTGCTACTTCTACTGCAACTGCTACTGCTGCTGCTCTTACAACTACTACATCTACTACTACTGCTACTGCTACTACTACACCTACTACTACTGTTGTAACTTCGATAGCGATTACTACCACTATTTCTACTACTACTGCAACTATTAGGGCTACTTCTACAACCCTTCCTACTAAATCTGCTACTACTACCACTACTACTACTATAAGTACAGCTACTACTGCCACTACCACTATTACTACTACTTCTACTACTACTACTACTACTACTACTACTACAACTACTTCCAGAACAACTTCTACGACTACTACTACAATAACAACAACAACAACAACTACTACTACTACTTCTACTACTATTACCACCACTACTATTTCTACTACTACTACTATTATTACTACAACAACTATTAGTATTACCGCTACTCCTACTATTACTGTTACAACTACACCTCCAATTGCTACTATTACTACCATGACTACCACTACTGCTCTGACTACTATTGCTGCTGCTGCTACAGCTGCTACTGCTACAACTAAGAATACTACAAGTTGTACCACTCCTACTACTACAACTATTAGTGCTACTACTGCTATTACTTCTACTACTACTCCTACTACTAGTACTCCTAATACTGTTACAACAACTACTACAACTATTACTACTATTACTACAACTACCACTGTAACAACAACAACTACTTCTACTACTAGTAGTAGTACTACTATTGTTGCTGCTACTACTACTTCAACAACTACTACTAATACTACTACTACTATTATTGCTATTACTGCAACTACTATTACCACTGTTACTACTGCTATTACTCCTACTGCTACTATTGGTCCCAATACACCTACTAGAACTACTACTATCACTACTAAAACTACTACTATTACCACTCCTACTGCTACTACTATTGTTGCTGCTACTATTACTACCACTACTTCAACTACTTTCACTATTACTCTG
This sequence comes from Trichopus zeylanicus subsp. travancoricus, assembly GCA_005019695.1. Classification (NCBI taxonomy): domain Eukaryota; kingdom Viridiplantae; phylum Streptophyta; class Magnoliopsida; order Dioscoreales; family Dioscoreaceae; genus Trichopus; species Trichopus zeylanicus. The sequence continues at coordinate 13,217 of RXID01015530.1, read as the reverse complement.
ACTACTACTCCTATTACTACTACTCCTGCTACTACTACTACTACTACTACTTTTGCTGCTGCTACTGTAAGAACTGTTACTACTGCTATTGCTAGTACCACTACTAGAAGTACTAATACTACTTTTGCTGCTGCTACTACTACTACTACGACTGCTACTATTGAGACTACTACTATTATGAGTACTACTACTACTACTACTACTACTACTACTACTACTACTACTGGTATTGTTGCTACTTCTACTACGGCTACTACTATTACTGCTACAACTGCTGCTACCGCTACTCCTACTCCTACTACTACTACTAATGCTATAGCAGCTACTACTTCTACTACTGCTCCTACTGCTGCTACTACTACTACTACTGCTACTTCTGCTACTACTACTACTGTTGTTGTTGTTGTTGTTGTTGTTATTTCTCCAACAACAATTGCTACCACTACTACTGTTAGCGCGACTGCTACTGCTGCTACTACTATAACCGCTACTACTTTTGCTGCTACTGCTACAATTACCACTGTTGTTGTTGCTGCTACGACTACTACTACTACTAATATTACTACTCCTAATACTACAACTACTACTATAGATGCTGCTGCTACTTCTGCTGCTACTACTTGCATTATGGCTATGATTGCTACTAATGCTACTATTACTACTCCTACTACTACTAATAATGCAACCGCAGCTACTACTGCAACTACTTTTGCTACTGCTGCTATCACTACTACTTCTAACACTACTAATACAACTACTACTTCCAATATTGCTGCTTCTACTACTATTACTACTACTATTACTACTGTTACTACTACTGCTGCTACAAATGCTCCTACTACTATTACGACAGCTGCTGCTACAACTACTAGTATGACTACTACTAAAGCGGCAAGTAATACTACTACCACTATTACAGCTACAACTTCTACTGCTGTTGTCGCTACTATTGCTACTACTACGACTACAACTACTCCTATTACGAATACTACAACTTCTGCTATAGCTACTACTTCTACGACTACTACTACTACTAAAATTACTACTACAACTACTTTGGCTACCACTATTGCTACCACTACTACTCCTAATAGTACAACTTCAACTCCTACTACTCCTACAACTACTATTACTACTCTACTACTATTACTAGTACTACTTACTATTACCACTACTACTACTTCTAGTACTACTACTATTACCACTACTACTACTTCTACTACTACCCCTATTCCTCTTACTACTCCCACTACTACTACTACTACTACTACTACAACTACTACTATTGCTACTCCTCCTCCTACTACTACTACTCCTACTACTACTACTACTCCTCCTACTACTACTACTTCTACTACTACTACCACTATTATTAATGCTACAACTATTTCAACTACAGCCGTGATTCGTACTCCAAATATGACCACTACTACTACTACTACCACTACTTCAACTACTCCTACTACTACTACTACTACTACTACTACCACCACCATTACTTCTTCAGCTGTTGTTGCTACTACTACTCTCGTACTAATACTACCACTACTGCTGCTGCTGCTGCTACTTCTATTACTACTACTTCTACTACCACTACACCTTCTACTGCAACTACCATGACTACTACTCCTACTACTACTGCTACTATTACTACACTACAACTACAACTACAACTACCACTACATGAATTACTACTCCTATAACTACTACCATTACTATTACTAATACTACTACTTTTGCTACTTCCACTACTACTTCTCGTTTTGCAACTACTGCTGCTCATACAACTGCTATTACTCCTACTGCTACCAATGATGCTGCTGCTACCACTACTACAACTACTCCTACTGGTGCTCATTCTACTATGAATTCAACAACTTCTAATACTAGTACTACTACTACAACCACTACTATTATGACTACTACTGCTTCTGCTGCCACTGCTACAACTGCGACTACTGCAACTACTACTACTATTATTTCCACTACCACTACTGCAACAACAACTACTGCTGCTACTATCGATTCTGCTGCTAGAATAACTACTACTACAAATACTACTACAACTACTTCGGCTACTACTGCAACAATAGCTACAACGACATCTACTACTTCTACTATTACTGCTACTACTACCACTACTACTATTGTTGCTACTACGGCTACTACTACTACTACTAGTTCAACACAACTACTACTACTGTTGTTGCCGCTACCACCAGTTCTACTACAACTACAGTTGCTCTGACTATTGCTACTTCTATTGTGACTGCTACTGCTGCTACTCTACAACTACTAAAACTACTACTTCTACTACTACTATTGCTACTACTACACCTACTACAAATGCTATAACTTCTATAGCTATTACTACCACTATTACCTCTACTACTGCAACGAATAGGGCTACTTCTACAACCCTTGCTACTACATCTGCTCCTACTGCTGCAACTACTACAATTAGTAAAGCTACTACTACCACTACCACTTTTACTACTACTACTTATACTACTACTACCACTACTACAACTATTACTACTAGAACTACTTCTACGACTACTATTACAACAACTGCTACTACTACTACTATTTTCACTACTACTACTACTACTACTTCCACTACTATTACCACCACTACTATTTCAACTACTACTACTATTATTACCACTACTGCAACTACTACTATTACAACTATCACTCCTACAGCTACTATTACTACTATGACTACCACTACTGCTCTAACTACTATTGCTACTGCTACTACCGTTGCTACAACTATAACTACGACTACTACTACTTCTACTACTCCTACTACTACAACAACTATTATTGCTACTACTGCTACTACTTCTACTACTAATCCAACTGCTACTCCTCCTCCTCCTCCTCCTCCTCCTCCTCCTCCTCCTCCTCCTCCTACTACTATACTACTATACTACTACTATACTACCACTACCACTTGTAACAACACACAACTACTTCTACTACTACTACTACTGGTGTGCGGCTGCTGCTTACTCCTACTACCACAACTGCTACCTTACAACTACTGCCACAACGAACGGGACTACTACTCTGCCTAGTTAGGACGGCTACTCCGGCACTACTACTCCGGCCCACTGAGACAAATGATTATCCGAAGACACGACTATAACTACGACTATCATACTACAACTACTACTATTACCACTACTACTACAATATTACTCCTACTGCTACTATTACTCCTAATACACCTACTATAACTACTACTATCACTACTACAACTGCTACCATTACCACTACTACTACAACCACTAATTCCTCTACTACTCCTACTACTATTACTGCTACTACTGCTGCTACAACTACTCTTGCTACTACTACTACTACTACTTTTGCTGCTACTACTGTAACTGCTGTTACTACTGCTACTACTAGTACCACTACTAGAACTACTAATGCTACTTTTGCTACCGGTACTACTGCTACTACAACTGCTACTATTGCGACTACTGCTACTATGACTACTGCTACTACTACTACTACTGCTACTAATACTACTGCTGGTATTGCCACTACTTCTGCTACGACTACTATTATTACTGCTACAACTGCTGTTGCTACTACTCCTGCTACTCCTACTAATGCTACAGCAGCTACAACTACTACTGCTGCTCCTACTGCTGCTACTGTTGTTGTTGTTATTGCTACTACAACAATCGCTACCACTACGATTGTTAGCGCGACTGCTACTGCTAAGACTACTACTACTGCTACTACTATAACTGCTACTAGTTTTGCTGCGAGTCTTGCAATTACCACTGTTGCTCCTACTACTAATATTACTACTCCTATTACTACAACTACTACAACTGATGCTGCTTCTACTTCTGCTGCTACTTGGATTATGGCTATGACTGCTACTAATGCTAATGTTACTACTCCTACTACTATTACTCGTACTACTCCTATAACTACTATTACTTCTGTAACTACTGCTACTACTAATACTACGAATGTTACTACTACTATTACCACTACTATTACTGCAACTAATGCTACTGCTACTTCTACAACTACCCCTATTCCTATTACTACTCCCACTACTACTACTACTGCTACTACTACTACTACTACTATTACTACTACTACTACTACTCCTATCACTACTACTTCTACTACTAATACCTCTATTATTAATGCTACAACTACTTCTACTGCAACAATGACTGCTACTGCTAATATGACCACGACTACTACTACTAATAATTCAACTACTCCAACTACTGCTACTACAACTACTACTGCTACCATTACTTCTTCTGCTACTGCTGTTGCTACTACTTGTACTACTACTACAGCTACTGCTGCTACTTCTATTACTACGACTACTACTACCACTACACCTTCTACTACAACTACCATGACTACTACTCCTACTACTACTACAACTACAACTACAACTACTACCACTTGAATTACTACTACTCCTACAACTACTGCTATTACTATTAATAGTACTACTACTATTCCTACATCCACTACTATTGTTTGTTGTACAACAGCTATTGCGCGTACTACTACTATTACTCGTACTACAATGACTATTATTACTACTACTACAATTAATACAAATTCTCCTACAACAACTACTAGTGCTATTAGTACTACTACTCCTACTACTACTACTACTACAACAACAACTACTACTGGTAATATCACAACTACTACTTCTACTACTACAACAACAACTAGTACTACAACTAATGCTGCAACTACTGCTTCTACAACAATTAATGCTACTAGTACTGCTTCTACTCTGACTACTGCTGCTCCTACTACTACAACTACTACTATTACTACTGCTGCTGCTGCTGCTGCTAATGCGGCTATTGCTACTACTACTACTACAACTAAAACTGATACAACTACTACTCTTACTACTACTACTACTATTACTGCAACAAACACTACTACTAATGCTTCTACAACTGCTAATACTGTTTGTACTACTACTCTTTCTACTACTACTACTACTACTAGTACTACTACTTTTGCTGCTACTACTACTACTACTCCTACTACTACTTTAGCTGCTGCTACTACTACTGCTACAATTAATACTACTACTATTGCTTCTACTAGTACTGCTGCGGTTACTACTACTACTACTGCTAATAATACTACTACTACTACTGCTGCTGCTGCTGCTGCTACTACTATGACTATTACAACGACTACTACTGCTGCTACTGCCACTACGACAATAGCTAGTACTACTTCTCGAACAACTGCTACTACTACTATTACTACTACTACTACTACACCTAATACTACTACTATTGTTGTTGCTGCTACTACTACTATTGCTGCTGCTGCTATAACTACAACTACTACTATGACTACTACTGCTACTACTCCTAGTACTACTATGAGTACTACAACTACAACTATAACTACTAGCACTACAATTGTAACTACTACTACAACAACAACTACTACTGCTACTACTTCTACTGCAAGTAAAACTATTACTATTGATAATTCCACTACTACTGCAACAACTAGTACTATTACTACTACAGCTACTATTGCTACTAATGCTACTACTGCTACAACTACTACTAATACTATTGCATCTACTGCTACTTCTACTGCTACTGCTACCCCAACTACTACTACTACTATTGCCACTACTCCATCTACTACAACTTCTACTACTCTAACTACTACTGCTACTACTACTGCTAATACTATTACTACAACTACTCTTTCTACTAATACTACTAATACTACTACTACAACTACTGCTGCGGCTAGCACTACTACTAGTACTACTGTTGTTGCTGCTACAGCCACTACCTCTACTAGTACTTATAATACTACTACTGCTACTACAATGACTACGACAACTACTACTATTGTTACTTCAACGACTACTGCATCTACGATTGCTACAACTGCTACTACTGCTACTACTCTTTTTGCTGCTACTACTACTGCTATTACTCCTACAACTGCTACTACTGCTACTATGGCTACTGCTGCTTGATGTACTCCACTACTACAACTATTACTGCTACAACAACTACTACTACTACTACTTCTATAGCTTCTACTAATGGTTCTGCTACTATTATTAATACAACTACAACTACTACTGCGACTACTATATCTACTACTATTGATACTACTACTGCAACTACTGCAACTACTACAACTACTTCTCTTAGTACTACTCCTACCACTACAACTACTTCTTTTCCTACAACTACTACTTCTGCTACTAGTACTGTTACTGCTACAACGACTACAAATACTGCTACTACTGCTACTATGACTACTACTACTGCTACCAATACTATGACCCCTACTACTACAAGTACTACTACTACTATTATTGTTACTACTGCTACAACTACTACTACAACAACAACTACTATTATTGATTTTGCTCCTAGAATAACTATTACTACTTCTACTGCTGCTACTGCTAATACTACTACTAATGCTACCACTATTGCTACTACTACTACTACTGCTGCTGCTACTACAGTTACTACTACAACTACTACCTCGACAACTACTACAACTACAGCTACAGCGACAACTGCTACTGCTACTACTACTGCTACTACAACAGCAACTACTACGACTACTGCAACACTACTACTACTGCTATTACCGCTGCAACTAGTACTATTGCCACTATTATTGCGACTACTTCTACTACTACTGCGACTTCTACTGTAGCTGCTCTTACAACTATTACTACTGTTGTTTCTACTACTAATACTACCACACAATAATTGCCACTACTATTACAACTACTGCTACTACTACTGCTGTTACAACAACTATGGCTTTTACTACGACAACTAGTGCTACTGCTACTGCTGCGGCTGTTGAAACTAATATTGCTACTGATAGTGAGACTACTACAACTCCAGCTACTACTACTGCTACTACTATTTGTATGACTACTACTGCCGCTACCACTATTATTACTACACTTCTACTACCACCACCACCACAACCACTACTACTACTTGTACTACTGCTACTACTACTCCTCCTCCTCCTAATACACCTACTACAAATACTATTTGTATTAATACTACTACTACTACTATGATTATTACTTCAACTATTACTAGTACTCCTACTACTGATCCTACTACTACTACTATTAGAACTATAAATCCTACTACAACTATTTCTACAACAAATACTAATACTACTATTACTACAACTACAACTACGACTACCATTACTGCTCCTACTACTATTGCTACAACTACTTCATCAACTAAAACTACTATGCCTACTACTACTTCTACTATGACTACTAAGACTACTATTACTACTACTACTTCTACTCCTTATACTACTACTCCTACTACTACTCCTTCTGCTTCTATTATTCTCCAACTACTACTACTACTATTGCTACTACTATAACAACTATTATTACAAATACTTCTAAAGCAACACTAATTACTTCCACTACTGCTACAACTGCTACTGCTGCTGCTGCTGCTACTACAACGACTGCTACTACTACTAGTACAACGACTACTACTAGTACTACTACTATTACTGCTATTACTACTATTACAATCACCACTACTACGACTACTAATTCTCCTACAACAATTACTACTACTACACCCACTACTGCTACTATTACTACTGCTACAACAACAACAACTACCACTACTCATAATACTCCAATTATTACTACTACTAATGGTATAACAACAACTACTGCTGCTGCTATTACTGCTATTACTCCTACTAATATTGCTACTACTGCTATTATTACTACCACTACCGCTACTTCTACTACAACTACTACTACTACTACCACTATGACTACTACAACTTCTATTACTGCTACTATTGCTACAACCGCCACTACTGCTATTACTGCTACTACTATTAATTCTTCCACTAGTACTACTGCCATTGCTACTACAAGTACTACTTCTGCTACTACTACTACGAATGTTACTACAGCTATTGCTACTACAACTGCTACTACTACTGCTACTATTACTACTACTTCTACTACAACAACAACAACTACTACTACAAGTACTACTACTAGAACAACAACAACTACCACTATTACTGTTTCAACCACTACAGTGGCCACAGCCACTACTACTACTACTATCGCTTTTGCTCTACTACTATGGCTACGACTACTGCTACAATTACTACTACTAGTACTAGTACTGCTAGTACTGCTATTAATATTAGTACTAGCACTACAATAACAACTACTACTACTACAATTGCTACTACTACTACTTCTACTACCATTACAATACTACTACATCTACTGCAACTACTACAACCTAAACTACTACTACACAATTACTACTACTTCGACTACAACAAATACTACTACGACTACTACGACATCTACTACTACTACTACTACTTGTTCTACTTCTACTACTACTAATACTACTACTACAACAACTGCAGCTGTCGAAACTCCTACTACTACAACTACTACTAATACTACTACTACTACTACAACTACTACTACAACTACTACTACTACTACTACAACAACTTCTACTACTGCTACTACTACTCCTCCTCCTCCTCCTAATACGCCTACCACAAATACTACAATTACAAATGCTACTACTTGTATTAATACTATTACTATTACTACTACTACTACTATTATTATTATTACTTATACTACTACTATTACTCCTACTACTGCTGCAACTACTACTACTGTTACAACTATAAATACTACTACCACTATTACTACAACAAATACTACTACTACTATTACTACAACTTGGACTACCATTACTGCTCCTACTACTATTTCTACTGCTACTTCATCAACTAAAACTACTACGACTACTACTATTTCTAGTACGACTACAAAGACTACTATTACAGCAACTAGTGCTACAGCTTCTACTGCTACTCGTACTACTACTCCTTCTGATTCTATTACTTCTTGAACTACTACTACTACTACTACTACTACTATTACCACTATTATTACAACTACTTTGAAAACAAAACTAATTACTTCCACTACAACGACAACTGCTACTGCTATTGTTGCTGCTACTACCATGATTGCTGCTACTACTCCTACAACTACTACTACTAGTACTACTACTATTACTGCTATTACTACCATTACAATCACCACTACTACAACTACTAATTCTCCTACAACAATTACTACTACTACACCCGCTACTGCTACTATTACTACTGCTACAACAACAACTACTACTACTACTCCTAATACTCCAATTACTACTACTACTAATGGTATAACAACAACTACTACTACTGCTATTACTGCTACTACTACTACTACTACTACTACCGCTACTGCTACTACTACTACTTCAACTACTATTGTTGCTTCTCCTTATACTACTAGTATTGCTACTACCACTTTTATTACTACTGTGACTAATACTACCACCACAACTACAACTACTACCACTACTACTACTACTACTACTGCTGCTGCTACTCCTGCTGCTACAACCGCTATAATTACTACTATTGCTACTGCTACTGCTGCTACTGCTACTACTACTACTACTACAACAATAACAACTACTACTACTATTACAATAATAATAATAACCACAACAACTATTGCTACTACTACTACTACAACTACTGCTGCTACTACTCCGACAACTACTACGGCTACAATAGCTACTACAACTACGGCTACTACCGCTGATACTACTCCTACTACTGCTATCGCTACACATACTAGTACTACCACTCCAACTACTACTATTGTTGCAACTATTACTCTTGCTACAAAAACTACTTCAACTACTACAACCACTACTTCTACTGCTAATCCAATTGCTACTCCTACTACTATTACTACTACTGCTACTCCTACTCCTATTACTACTACTGCTACTACTACTTCTACTACTATTGCTACTGCTACTATTACAACTAATACTACTACTGCAACAAGCCCTCCTACAATTACTCTTATTAATATTACTGTTCCTACTGCGACTACTGCTATTGCTGCTACTACTTCTACAACTCCTCCTACTTTTACTACTTCTTTTATTATTGGTACTACTGCTACTACTGCCACTACTACTACTGCTACTTTTATTTTTATTGCTGCTGCTACTTTTGCTGCCATTGCTTCTACTCCAACTATAGTTACTACTGCTGCTGCTGCTACTGCATCTACTGCTACTACTACTACTATTGCCATTGCTACTACTATTATTACTACTACTGCCGCTGCTGCTGCTACTCCAACTAATATTACTACTTCCACTACTACTAATCCAATTACTACTACTACTACTACTACTACTATTGCTAGTTCTACTACTTCTGTTGCTGCTAAAACAACTACTTCAACTACTTCTACTGCTACTGCTACTGGTACCTCTATTACTACTCATACAATAATTATTACTCGTACAACAACTACTACTACAAGTACTACAGCTACTGCTTCTACTACTACTACTACAACTACTTTTACTGCTACAAAAATAACAACAACAACAACAACTACTACTACTAATGCTTATACTTTTGCTACTACTTCTACTCCTACTTCCACTATTACTACAACTACCACTATTACTAGAATTACCCCTATTACAACCACTACTACTTATACTAATACTACTAATACCCCAACTATTACTATTACTACTATGGTTCATGATAGCTACTACTACTACTACAACTACGACTAATACTACAACAACTGCTGCTACTACTGCTACTATGACTACCACAACTACTGCTGCTACTAGAACAAATGATAATATAACTATTACTATTACTATTCTACTACTACAAGTACTTCAACTACTGTTAGAACTAGTACAACGACTACCACTACTAATAATACAACAACAACTACTACTACTGCAACTACTATTACTGTTGCTACCACTATTACTACCACTACTACCACTAGTACAAATACTGCTGCTAGTACTACTACTAGCACTACTACTACACAACTACCACAGCAGCAACTACTATAAGTATTACTCCTATTAGTACTAATGTTTCTACAACTATTACTACTACTACTGCTGCTATGGATACTATTGCTGCTGCTACTACTACCATTACTACTGCTGCTGCTATTGCTGCAAGTTAACTGCTACTACTACAATGACTACTACAATGACTACTACTACTACTACTACAACTACAAGTACTATGACTTTTACTACTACTTCTACAACTACTCCTACTACTACTACTACTAAAGCAACTGCTACAACAACAATAACAACTACTATGGCTACTACTACTCCTACTTCCACTATTATTACTATTACCACTATTGCTAGAATTACACTGATTACTACCCATACTACGACTATTACTACTACTACTTCTACAACTACTACTACACATACCCCAACTATTACTACTACTACTACTACTATGACGTTTGCTATTGCTATTACTACTTCAGCTACAACAACTACTACTACTCCTACTTCCACTATTACTACAACTATCACTATTACCAAAATTATCCCAATTACTACCACTACTACGACTATTACTACTACTACTTCTACAACTAGTACTACTCATAACCCAACTATTACTACTACTACTACTACTACTATGACGATCGCTACTGCTACTATTACAACTCCAACTACTAGTACTATTACTTCTACTAGTGCGACAACTACAACTACAATTATTACTACTACTACTACACTACTACTACTATTACTACTACTACTACTACTCCTCTGCTACTATTTCTACAAAACTACTCTAGTACTACTATTACTAGTATTGCTACTACTAATACTACTACTGATACTACTTCTGTTGCTACTCATACTACTACTCCTCCTACAATTACTACTACTCCTACTACTACTATTACTACTACTACTGCTCCTACTACTACCCCTAATCCTAATCCGACTCCTATTACTACAACAACAACTACTACTACAACCACAACCATTACTATTTGTATTACTACTACTACAACTACTATTACAATAACAATAACAATAACTACTACTACTAGAACTGCTACTGCTGCCACTACTAATGTAACTATTGTTACTACTGCTACTACTACAACAACTTCTACTACTATTGCTGCCACAGCTGCAACTCCTACTACTCCTACTACTAATACTACTACTATTACTAAAACAACGGCTACTACTACTACTGCTACTACTGCTACTACTACTACTACTAGTACTACTACTACTTTTGCTTCTCATACTCCAACTCCTACCCCTAAAACTACACCTTCTATTACTTCTGCTACTAGAATTACTACTACTCCTATTACTTCTACTACTGTGACTACGACTACTATCACTACAACTACTGCTACTTCAACTACTACTACTCCTTCTACTAGCACTACTGCTGCTACTACAACTATTGTTACTATTGCTACCACTACTACCACTTTTACTACTACTACTCCTACTACTAATACTACTGCTACTGGTACTACTACTACTACTATGACTACTATAGCTACTACCACTACTGCAACTAATACTAGTAGCACTACTACTACTTTTGCGGTGACTACTCTTAACTCCAACTCCTACTCCTACTATTATTTCGAATACTACTACTTCTACTACTGCTTCTATGACTTCTGCTGCAACTACTACTACGACTACTATTACTTCTACTACTACTCCTACTTCTACTACAACAACTACTACTACTACAACCGCTGCTGCTACTGATGCTGCTACTACTAGTACTAGCACTACTACTACTACTACAACTACTACTGCTACTACTACCACGAGTACACCTACTAAAACTACTACCACTACTGTTACTACTACTACTAATGTGCCTACTATTCCTACTACCCCAACTACTACTATTATGGCCACTACTACTACTAGTACTACTATTTCTACTACTACAACACCTATTACCACTTGTACTCCTACTCCTACGACTACTACCAGTACTATTCCTCCTCCTCCTCCTCCTCCTACTACTACTACAAAGACTACTACTACAAATCCTGCAACCGCTACTACTACTACTAATAGTCCTGCTGCTAGTACTACTACTACTACTACTACTAATTCTACAACACCTACTTATACTACTAACAATAGTACTGCTGCTACGGCTACTGCCACTACTACTACTATGACTACCACTACAACAAATAATTCTATCACTGTAACTTT
>RXID01015529.1:0-25000 GCA_005019695.1 Trichopus zeylanicus subsp. travancoricus | reverse complement strand
GCAGCAGTAGTAGTAGAAGTAGCAGTAGTGGAAGTAGTAGTATAACTAGTAGTACTTTGACTTCTAGTAGTAGAAGTGGTAGTAGTAGGAGGAGGACTAGCAGTAAAAGTAGCAGCAGTAGTAGTAGAAGTTGTAGCAGCAGCTGCAACAATAGCAAGATTAGGAGTAGCTACAGTTGGAGCAAGAGTAGTAGTAGTAGCAGCAAGAGTAGGAATAGGTGTAGATGTTGTAATAATGGTAGCAGTGGTAGTAAAAGTGATAGTAGTAGCAGTAGTAGGAGAAGTGGTAGTAGTTGTAGCTGTAGGAATAGTAGTAGTAGTAGCACAAGTAGGAGTAGGAGTAGTAGTAGTAATTTTGCTGCTGCTGCTGCTAGTACTACTACTACTAAAGCTGCTACTAGAATTATTGCTACTTCGTCTACTACTACTACTGCTGCTACTTCCGCTACTACTATTATTGTAACTATTACAGCTACTACAGCTACTACTTCCACTACTACTGCTACTACTACCACTACTTCTACAGCTACTGCTTCTATTGTTGTTACTACTACTGCAACAATTGCTACTATCGCTACTGCCTCTACTATTACTTCATTAAAAGCTACTACTGCTACTTCTACCACTATTATTAATACCCCTATTGATACTGCTACTGATACAGCTATTGCAACTATTACGGCTACTACTACTAATTCTACTACTACTACAATTGCTAATACTAGTGATACTACTACTACTACTAAATCTCCTACAACAACAATAACAACTACTACTACTCCATCTCCACCTACTATTATTGTTATTATTGCTAGTACTGCTACAACTACTGCTACACTTACTAGAACTACTGTTATTGCTCCTTCTACAACTGCTACAATTGCTACTACTACAACCACCACTAATACTGTTACTAATGCTACTACCATTACTAGTACTATTACTATTACTGCTACTGCTATTATTTCTGATACTACTACTATTAGTACTACAAATACTGCTCTTACTATTATAGCTATTGTCGCCACTACTACATCTCCTACTACTAATACTTCTCCTACTATTACTACTCCAATTACTACTACTACTACTACTACTACTAATAATAATAATAATAATAATAATAATAATAATAAATAATATAATAACAATAATAAGGAATAACTAATAATAACAATACATAATAATAATAAGAATAATACTATTACTGCTACTACTACTACTAGTAATACTAATATTACTCCCACTACCACTGTTGCTGCTACTACTATTACAACTATTATTACTACTACTCCAAATAATACTACTACCCCGAACAATCCTACTGCTGCTGCTACTACTACAACTACTACTTCAGCTACTACCACATCTATTACTACTGCTGTTGTTACTACTACTTCTACAATGACTACTGCTGCTGCTACTACTACTAATGCTACTACTGCTGCTACAACAACAACTACTACTACCACTAATATTACTATTTCTACTACTACTACTATGACTACCACTATTCCTATTACTACTACTACTACTTCCACTACTATTCGAACTCCTACTCCTACTACTGCCACTACCACTACTCCTACTACTACTACTCGTACTGCTACAACTACTACAATTGCTACTACTACTACTTTTACAACTATTCCTACTACTACTACTACAACTACCACTACTCCAACTATTACTGCTACCACAACAACTACTGCTGCTGCTAACACTACTCCAACAACTACAACTCCTACTATTCCTACTATTATAGCTACTACTATTACTACTACTAGTCTTACTCCTACTTGTGCTACTACTACCACTACTTCTACTGCCACTACTCATACTCCCACTCCTACAACTATTGCTACTACTTCAACTCCTACTACTACTACTAATACTACTACTGCGACTTCTACTACTGCTACTTCTGCTACTACTACTACTATTACTACTACTATTATTACTACTACTACTACTACTAATGATGCTACTACTACTACTACTTTTACTGCTACTACTACTATTACTGCTACTACTACTATTGCTACTACTACTGTTACTACTACTTCTATTGCTACTCTTACTACTACTATTACTAATACTGCTACTACTGCTACTACTACCACAACTGCTACTGCTACAACTATTGCTACTTCTACTATTATTGTTGCTGCTACTTCTACTATTACTGCTGCTAGTGTTACCGCTAATACTATTGCTACTACTACTACTACTATTACTATTACTACTACTCCAATTACTGCTTTCGCTACTATTACTACGACTATGGATACTATTACTACTGCTGCTACTGCTACTATTGCTACTATTACTACTACTGCTGTTACAGCTACTACTTCTACTATTTCTGTTGCTACTGCTACTCCTCCTCCTCCTCCACCTCCTCCTCCTACTACTACTGCTACTATTATTATTGTTATTACTAGTACTACAACCACCACTGCCACTACTATTGCGATTATTACTACTACTACTGCTATTGCCACTACTGTTACTACTACTACAACAACTTCTACTACATCTACTGCTACTACTACTACTACTACTACTCCTACTACTACAACAACTACTACTATTATTACTCCTACTACTATTACTAGTACTACTACTCCAACTAGTATTCCTTCTCTTGTACGTATTCGTACTACTACTCCCACTATTACCACCACCACCACTACTACTACTATAACAACAAAAACTACTACCACTACTACTATAACAACAACAACTACTACCACTACTACTACTTCTACTTCTGCTGTTGGTGCGACTATTACTACTACTACTCCTATTGCTACAACTATTACTGCTACTACTGCTGCTCCTACAACTGCTGCCACCACTGCTACCACTACTGCTATTGCTCCAGCATCTACTAATATGACTACCACTACTAATGCTACTAGAACTAGCACTACCACTGCTGCTGCTGCTATTAATCCAACTTCTCCTACTACTTCTACTACTACTACTACTGCAACAACTACTACTATAGCAACTACTACTCCTCCTGTTGTAGCTACTAGTACTGTTGTAATTACTTCAACCACTACTACTCATATTCCTGTGACTAATACTACTACTACTATTATTACTACTACTACTACTACTAATACTACTACTACTACTACTATGACTGCTACTACTACAACTACTACTACAACTACTCCTACTACTACAACTACTACTGCTCCTATTTCTACCTCTACTATTACTACTACTGCTACTACAACTACTATTCCTACTACAACTTCTACTAATAGTACTACTACAACAACTGCTACTACTATATCTACTACTACTACTACAACTACTACTACTACTACTACTACGACGACGACGACGACGACGACGACAACTACTACTACTGCTACTACTACTACTACTATTACTACTACTTATATGCTGCTACTGATAAAACTACTACTATTACTACTACTTTAAGTACTACTACTTCTACTAATACTGCTGCTGCTGCAGCTACTACTACAACTGCTATTACTACTACTGCTGCTACTACTGCTACTATTACTGTAACTACTACTACTACTACTACTGCTACCGCTCCTACTACTACAACTACATCTACTACTGAGGCTTCTACTACTAATCCATCTACTACTACTACTAATAGCACAACTACTTTTGTTGCTGCTATTACTACTGCTACTGCTACTACTACTTCTACTACTACTACTGCAATTACTACTACTGTTGTTACGGCTACAACGACTACAACTACTTTTACTATGTTGCTATTCCTACGACTACTATGACTGCTACTACTACTTTTACTACTACTATTATTATTATTACTGCTACTGCAAGTACTACTACTATTGCTGCTACTACTACTACTACAATTGCTACTACAACTTCTACTACTACTATTACTACTACTGCAGCAACTACTGCTACAACAAAAACACTACTACTTCTACTGCTGTTGCCGCTACCACTATTGCTACTACAACTACAATTGCTGTGACTACTACTACTACTACTTCGACTTCTAATGTTGCTGCACTTACAACTATCACTACTACTGTCGCTACTATTACCATTACTTCTAGTACTATTACCACTACTACTGCAGCAATAACTATTACTGTTGCAGCTACTACTACTGCTACTGCTACTACGACTACTACTACTACAACAACTACTACTAATACTACTACAACTACTACTACTACTACTACCACTACTAGTACAATTACTACTACTACTACTACTACCATTACTACAACAACAACTACTACCATTATTACTACTACTACAACTCTTACTACTGCTGCTACTACAACTATTACTACTACTATTATTATTTGTACTACTACTACTACTATTACTACTACAACTATTACTAATACAAGTACAACTACTACTATTACTGCTACTTAAGGTATTACTACTACTAAAACTATTACTGCTACTGCTACAAGTACTACTACTCCAATTGTTACTACTACTTCTATTATTACTGCTACTACTTCGCTTGTTGCACCAAATTCTACTCCAACAACAACTACTACTTCTACTACCACTACCACTACTACTACAACTGTTGTTGTTAGAATTTTTACTACTCCAACTACTACTACTACTGCTATTGCTACAACTACAACTGCTGCTATAATAACGACTACTACTCATCTTATTACTATTACTGCTACATCTATTACTACTACTACTACTACTACTATTATTACTACTACTACAACTACTGCAACTACTACTACTATAGTACTAATGCAACTAGTTCTCCAACTTCTACCATTACTACTGCTAAAGCTATTACTACTACGGCTACTACTACTACTGCTACTACTACCACTAATCCTACTTGTACTACTACTACTTCTATCATTCCTACTACTACTGCTGCTACTTCGGATCCAACACGTGATGCCACTCCTACTACTACTACAACTTCAACAATTACTACTACTACTTCTACTACTAGTAGTACAACAACAATAACAACAACAACAACAACTACTACTACTACTACAACAACAACAACTACTACAACTTCTCATACTGCTACCACTGCTGTTGCTGCTAAAACTTCTACTACTACTACTACAGCTACTACTACGACTACTGCTGCAAGTGTTGCTGCTACTACTACTATGACTATTGCTACTTCTAGTACTACTATTACTGCAACTACTTCTATGATTACTACTTCGGCTACTACTACTGCTTCTACTACTATTGTTGCTGCTGCTACAACTACTACTATTACGGGTACTACTACTGCTACTACTACTGCTACCTCTACTGTGGCTATTAATGCTACTACTACTACTCCTACTGCTACTACTTCTACTACCACTACTACTACCACTACTACTCGTTCTACTACTACGACTACTGCTACTGTTGCTGCTGCTGCTACTCCTACTACTACTGCTACCACTACTTCTCCTAGAACTTCTACTACTGCTACTACTACTACTGCAAATATATAGCTACTGCTTCTACTGCTACTATTACTATTGCTACTACTATTTTTGCTACTACTACTACATCTAGTACTACGAGTACTACGGCTATACTTCCACTACAACTATTGTTAGTACTACTGCTTCTGCTACTACTGCTACTACTACAACTGCTACTACTGCGGATACAACAACTATGACTACTACTACGACTACTACTACTACTTCATCTGCTACTGCTACTACTACTATTGCTACTACAAGTACGACATCTACTATTACGACAACTACAACTGCTCCAGCTACTACTACTACAACTACTCAAATTGCTACTACTACTACTACTTCTGCTACTACTACTACTACCTCTTCTTCTTCTGCTACTGCTACAACTACTGCTGCAACTACTGCTACTACTGCTGCTGCTGCTACTGTTACTACAATCGGTACTACTATGACTACTAGTTCTACTACTACTACTGCTGCTGCTGCTACAACTACTACAGCTATGACTACTACTGCTACCACTACTGCTAATACTACTACTATTATTAGTTTAACTACTAATACTTCTATTCATACTGCTGTTACAGCTAATACTGCTGCAGCTGCAATTACTGCTACAACTACTACAGCCACAACTTTTGCAACTACTACTATTGCTAGTAGTCCAACTACTACTACTTCTATTAATACTACTATAACTACTGCTGCTACTACTACTTCTACTACTACTGCTGCTACTTCTTTTCCTACTACTATTACTTCTGCTACTAGTACTACTACTACTACTGCTATAGCTACAATGACTACAACAACTACTACTACTACTTGTACTTCTACTGCTAATGCTACCACTACTATGACTGCTACTATTGCTGCTAATACTACTACTATTATTACTACTACTGCAACTACTAAAACTACTATTACTATTGCTACTACTGATTCTACTGCTACGACAACAACAACTACCACTACTGTTGCTGCTACTACTGCTACTATTACTATTACTACTACTACTGCTACTAATTCTACTACTACTACAAGTACTGCTACAATAACTACCGCTACTGCTACTATTACTACTATAACTATTACTATTGCATGACTATTACTGCTACTACAACACTACTATTTCGGCTGTTGTTGTAGCAGCTATAAGTGCTACTACAACAACAGTTGCTGTGACTATTGCTACTACTACTGCTAATGGTGTTGCTGCCCCTCTTACAACAACAACTACTGCAACTAATGCTGTTACTACTACTACTAGGACTACTACTACTGCTGCTATTACTACTATTACTACAACTACTATTATTAATACTATCACCACTACTACTACTACAACTACTATTGCTACTCCTACTACTATACTACTTCTACAACTCCTACTACTACTATAATTACTACTATGACTACTATTGCTGCTGCTGCTTCTTTGACAACTACTACTGCTACTTCAATTACTACTGCTACTACTACTACTAGCACTACTACTCCTACTACCACTCCTACTCCCACTCCTACTACAACAACTACTAGTCGTATTATTACTACGACTACTACTGCTACTGCTGCTACTATTACGGCTACAACAACTACTACTATTACATCTACTACTACTCCTACTCCTACTACTACTACTACTACTGCAACTACTACTACTTGTACGGCTACTCATACTACTACTCTTATTACAACTACAACAACTGTTACTAATGCTGCTACTACAAATACTACTACTATTATAACTACCACTACTACTACTACTATTGCTACTACTACTTTTCCCACAATAACAACTACTACTCCTTCTCTGACTACTACGATGGCTACTACTACTGCTGCTGCTACAACTACTCCTATTGCTGCTACAACTACTACTACTACCTCTAATACTGCTACTACTACTACAACTATTTCTACTTCTACTACTACTACTACTACTATGACGATGACTACCGCTACAACAACTACTGCAACTACTACTATTAAAGCTACTACAATTACTACTGCAATGACTACTGCTACTACCACAACATCACTACTTCGGCTGTTGTTGCTGCTACTACAAGCGCTACTACAACTACACTTGCTGCGACTACTGCTATTAGTACTGCTACTGCTGCTGTTGTTGCTCTTACAATGACTACTATTGCTACTATTGCGTACTACTACTACTAATATGACTACTACTACTACTACAATAACAACAACAACTACTACTACAACTACTACTACTACTACTACTACTACTACTACTATGGCAACTACAACTACTGGTACTACTACTACTACTACTAATACTACTGCTACTACAATAACTACTACTACTACTACTACTATGACTACTACTACTACTACTATTACTACTACTACTGTAACTACTATTAGTACTAATACTTCTATTATTGCCACTATTACCACTACAACTACTAGTACTACACCTACTACTACTCCTACTACTATTACTACTACTACTTCTTCTACTACTCCTACTATGACTACAATTACTACTATTGACTACTGCTACTACTACAACAACTACTACTGCTACTTCTATTACTTCTGCTAGTACTACTACTTGTACTGCTACTCCTGCTGCCACTCCCACTACAACTACAGCTAATACGACTACTACTAATATTACAGCAAGAACTACTACTACTTTGACTCAAACTGCTGCTGCTGCTACTGTAGCTACAACTGCTACTACTACTGCAACTACTGCTACAAGTACAAGAACAACAACTACTACTACTACAACTACTGCTACAAGTACAACAACAACTACTACTACTACAACTAATACTACTACTTTTACTGCTATCACAACTACTACTGCTACAACTACTGCTACTTCGTTTCCTACTATAATTACTTTTGCTACTCGTACTACTACTACTAATAATACTATTAGTACTATTAATGCCACTACTACAACCACTACAACAACAACAACTATTGTGCTACTACTACTACTAACGCTACCACTTCTACAACTGCTACTACTACTACTCCTACTACTTATACAACTTTTACAACTATAGCTACAACAACTACTGCAACAGCTACTATTACTAGTACTACTACTACTACTAGAGTGACTAATACTACTAATACAACACTACTACTTCTGCAGCTGTTGCCACGGCTATCTGTGCTACTACAACTATAGTTGCTGTGACTGTTGCTACTGCTGCTCATACAACTGCTACTGTTGCTGCTGCTGCTGCTGCTGGTACTACTACTATTATTATTACTACTACTGCTGCTGCTACTGCTGCTACTACTACTATTGCTACTACGACTACCACTACTCCTATTACACCAACAATTATTACTACTACTATCGCAACTACTCCTACATATGCTATTATTACTGATACTACTATTACTACTACTACTACCGCTACTACTATTACTACTCCTCCTCCTCCTCCTCCTACTACTACTACAACAACAACAACAACTACTACTGCTGGTACATCTTCTATTACTCCTCTTACTACTACTATTAGTACTACTACTAATGTGCTGCAGCAACTGCTACTACTACTACTACTTGTACTGCTACTTCTACTACTGCTTCTACTACTACTATGACTACTCTTACAGCTGTTGCTCCTATTGCTACTACTAATACTGCTTCTATTACTACCACCAATACTAGTACTACAACTACTACAACAACAACTACTACCACTTCTACTACTACTCCTACTCCTATTATTGCTCCTACTACTACAACTACTACTACAACAACAACAACTACTACTACTACAATTGCTAGTACTACTACTACTAGTACTACAACAACAACAACAACAACTACCACTACTACTATTACTATTGATTCTGCTGCTACAACTGCTACTAGTACTACTACTATTGCTACTACTACTGTTATTGTTATTACTACTACAACCAATACTACTACTTCTACTTCTACTATGACTACAACCACAACTACAACAACTACTGCTACAACTACTATTACTGCTAGTACTACTATTGCTGCTACTACTACAATACTACTAATTTAGCTGCAGTTGCTACAACTACTAGTGCTACTATAACTATAGTTGCTGCGACTTCCACTACAACTACTCCTAATACTGCTGTTGCTACGCGTACACCTACTATTAGCACAACTGCTGCTACTACTACTACTACTACTACTACTCCTACTATTACTACTGCTACTTCAACTACTATAATCACTACTCCTATTACAACTACTATTACTACTACCACTACAAGAACTATTGTTACTAACACTACTATTATTACTACTACTACTACTACAAATCCGACTCCTACTACACCTACTACTACTACTACAATTACTCCTACTACTACTCGAATAACTACTACAACTATTGCTATTACTACTACTACTCCTCCTACTACTTCAATTGCCACGACTACTACTATAACTAATATTACTAATACTACTACTACTACTACAATTACTGCTACTGCATCTACTACTTTTATTGCTGCTTCTTCAACTACTCCTAATACTAATACTATTACTACTACTACTACTGCTGCCACTACCATTACTGCTACTACTACTGCAACTTCTATTACTACTTCTACTAGCACTACTAGTACTGCTACTCCTACTACTACTACTAGTCCTACTACTACTCCTACTACTACTATGACTACCATTACTACTACTATGGCTACAACTACTACTAACACTACTACCACTACTACTACTACAACTACTATTTCTACTACTTCTACTACTACTCCTACTCCCATTACTGCTCCTACTTCTCCTACTACAACAACAACAACAACAACAACATCAACAACAACAACAACAACTACTACTACTATAGTTGCTAGTACTACGACTACTAGTGCTACAACAATAACTACTGCTACTACAACTACTACAGTTGTTACTACTACTACTACTACTACTGCAACTAGTACTACTACAACTACTACTACTACTAATACTGCAACAAGTACTACTACAACAACTACTACTACTACAACTACAACTACTGTTAATACGACTACTACTACTCCTCCTACTTCAACTACTGCTACTACTTCCACTTCAACTACAGCTACTAATGCTTCTGCTGCTGCGGCTACTCATACTCCTACTACTGTTTCTACTGCTGCTACTGCTGCTACTTCTACTGCTACTACTACTAGGACTACTACTACTAATACTACTTCTACATCTACTACTAATACAGCAACTACAAATACTCTTGCTACTACTACTAACTGCTACTACTAATATACTACTACAACTACTACGAATAGAAATACTACTACTACAACAACTACTAATACTATTACTACTGCTACTACAACAACTACTGCTCCTAATACTACTACTTCTACCTCTACTATACTATTACTTCTGCCAATGCTAGTACTACTCCTACGACTACTACTACTACTCCTATGACAACTACTAATACTGCTACTACTACTACTCTACTATTTCTACTACCATCATAATTAATACTACTGCTACTACTACTGCTACTTCTACTCTAACAACTACTACCACTACTGCAACTACTATTATAGCTACTACTACAACTAGTAGTCCTATTAGTACTACTACTGCTACTATAACAACTACTACTGCAAAAACTATGACTACTACTTCTATTACTACAACTACTACAACTACTACTCCTGCTACAACTACTATTATGGCTATTACAACAACTTCTACTACTGCAACTACTATTACTACTCCTACTACTATTGCTACTACTACACCTACTACTACTGTTATTACCAATGCTACTACTCCTATTACTACTACTACTACTACTACTACTACTACTACTACTACTACTACTACTACTATGACTACTTCTACTACTACTACTACTACAACTATTACTACTACTATCACTACTACTACTACTCCTCCTGCTATTAGTACTACTATGATTACTACCACCACTACTATTGCAACTACTACAGCTACTGCTACTGCAACTATTACTATTGCTAAAACCAGTACTACTACTACTACTGTTGCTGCTGCTGCTATTGCTACTAACGCTTCCACTACTACTGCTACTACTACCACCACTTCTACTACAACTTCTCCTACTACTACTACCACTACTACCACAACTACTACTACTATTTCCACTACGATTACTCGTACTAGTACTACTACCATTGCCACTACTTCTCCTTCTTCTACTAGAATGGGTACGCTACTGCTAAAACTTCTCCTACTACCACAGATACTACAACTACTTCTATTGCTATACTACCTTCTACTACTACTACTATAACTACTGCTACTACTTCTACTATTCCTACAACTTCTGCTACTCTTACTGCTATAGCTACTAGTGCTACTACTGCTACAACTATTATTGTTGTTGTTGCTACTACTACTACTTATATAATTGCTACTACTGCCACAATGGGTACTACTACTAATATTCCTACCGCTATTTCTACTACTATTGCTGCTGTTGCTGCTGCTTCTACTGCTACTGCTTCTATTGCTACTACTTCTGCTACCACTTCTACGACAACTACCACTATTACTAATTCGACAATAACTACTACTACTACTACTGCTGTTGCTGCTACTACTACTACTCACGCTACTACTACTATAATTACTATTACAGCAACTACTACTACTGTAACTGCTACTGCTGTTGCTACTACTACTACCACCACCACCACCACCACCACCACCAATACAACTACTACTGTAACTGCTACTGCTGCTGCTACTACTACTACCACCACCACCACCACCACCACCACCAATACAACTACTACTGCTACCAATACTACTACTACTACTACTACTACTACTACCACTACTATTACTACTACTACTTCTTCTTCTTCTTCTACTACTACTACGAATATAATTACTTCTACTACGACAACTACTGCTGCTGCTGCTACTCCTGCTACTTCTATAACTATGATTACTACTACCACTGCTATAGCTACTTCTACTACGGAAACTACTAGTACTACAACTGCAACAACAACAACAACAACTACTACTACTACTGCTCCTCCTACTACTACAAGTGTTACTATTGCTAAAACCACTACTACTGCTACTACTATTACTACTGCCACTGCTGCTAATGTTGCTACTGTTACTATTGCTGTTGCTACTACTACTACCACCACTGCTACAACTTCTACTCCTACTACAACTACAACTACTATTGTAACTACAACTACTTCTTCTACTACTATTATGAATACTATACTACTATTGCTACTACTTCTCCTACTTCTACTAGTACTACTGCCACTACTACTGCTTCTACTATTGCAACAACTACTACTGCTCTCATTGCTATAACTACTAGTACTACTATTGCTACTACTATTATTGCTGACGCTGTCACTACTACCACTACTTCTTCTACAACTGCTACTACTGCTACAACGGGTACTTATATTACAACTGCTACCACTATTTCTACTACTACTGCTACAACTATTATTGCTGCTCCTACTACTACTGCTTCTATTGCTACTACTGCCACCACCACCACCACCACCACCACCACCACCACCATTACTACTAATACTACAACAACAACAACAACTACTACTACTACTTCTACTACTACTACTACTAAAATTATTGCTACTACTACTACTATTACTAATACTATGATGAAAACAACTATTACAACTACTGCAAGTAGTAGTACTACTACTATTGTTGTTGTTGCTGCTACTACTACTACAACTGCTACGTCTACTACTACTATTACTAAAACTACTACTGTTGCTACTACAACTTCTACTACTAGTACTAGTGCTAGTACTAGTACTACTACTATTACTACTGCTATTACTATGACTACTGCTACTGATACTACTTCTACTACTACTACTTTAGCTACTACTACTACTGCTGCTGCTATTGCTGTTGCTGCCACTATTGGTAATATAACTGTTACTACTAATGCTACTACTGCTGCTATTACTGTGGCTATTAATACAACTACTACCACTACAACTACTGCAACTTCTAATACAACATATACAACAACAACAAGAAGAAGAACAACATCTGCTGCTACTATAGCTATAGTTGTCGTTGCTACTGTTGCTACTTCAACTACTACTACATCAACTACATTTGCTGCTACTACAGCTACAGTTGTCGTTGCTACTGTTGCTACTTCAACTACTACTTATACAATTGCTATTACTACTACTACAACAATACTGCTACTGATACTGCTACTGCTCCTACTACTACTACTATAACTACTACTGCTACTATTGATGTTGCTGCAACTACTGCTACTACTACGGCTACTACTATTACTTCTATTATTACTACTACTACTTCTACTATTACTACAACAACAACTACTGCTGTGGCAACCATGACCTCTACTACTACTGCTACAACTACTGCTACTACTACTGCTATTACTACTACCACTACTATTACTAATAATACTACTGCTACTACTACTTCTGCTGTTGCAACTTTTGCTGTTGCTACTACTACTACTACTACGACTACTACAACAACTACTACTACAGCTACTGCTTCTGCTACTACAACTACCACTATTGTTATTGCAACTACTACTATTGCTACTGCTACTACTGCTACTATTGCTACTACTACTGTTGCTGCTACTACGACATCTACTGCTGCTATTACTACTGTTACTATTGCTACAGCTATGGCTTCTTCTACTACTACAACTATTACGACTACTACTACTGCAACTACTACAGATACTACTACTACTACTTCTGCTGCTACTACTACTACCACTACTACAACAACTTCACCTCCTCCTACTTCTACTATACTACTTCTACTACTTTTACTATTACTACTACTACTACTACCACTAGCAATACTACTACTATTGCTGTTGTTGCGGCCAATGCTACTACGATAATTACTACTATTATAAATGCTTCTACTGCTCTTGCTACTACTACTACCACTACTACTGCTACTACTACTATTGTTACTACTACTACTACTGCTACTTCTGCTGCTACAGCTAATACTCCTACAACTGGCACTACTATTGTTACTAATACTAGAACTGCGGCTGTTCCTATAGCTACTACTACTACTACTCCTACTAATACTATTGTTGCTGCAGCAACCGCTGCTATTATTGCTGCTACGACTCCTAGTACTTCTACCAATATTACTTCTACTACTATTTCTAGTTGTGCTATTGCTATTACTATTATTGCTGCTGCTGCTACTATAACTAGTACTACTTCTACTACTTCTGATACTACCACTACTACTACTACTACTATTGCTACTACTACCTCTGCTACTACGGCTACTACTACTACTACTACTACTACCACTCCTACATCTACTGTTGCTACTACTGCTACTACTACTCCAGCAAGAAATATTACTTTCGCAACTAATGTTGCTGCTGCTGCAACTACCATTACTACTATTGCTACAACAACTACTACTACTGCTACTGCTACTACTACTATTTCTGCTATAACTTCTTCTCCTTCTACTTCTTGTTGTAGTAGCTGCTGCTACTACCGCCGTGGCTACAACTGCTACTTCTACTACTACTGCTACTACTACATCTCCTACTACTTCTACTATTGCTACTACAACTACTGTAACTATACTACTCCTGCTTCTACAACAACAACTACTACTTTTCCAGTAATAACAAGTACTTCTACCTCTCCTACTACTATGACTCTTGCTACTACTACTACTACTACTACTACAACTACTACTATTGCTACTACTCCCACTACTACAACTACTAGTACTACTACTACTGCTGCTGCTTCTACTACTGCTACTACTACTACTACTACTATTACTACTACTACTGCAACTACTATTACTACTTCTCAAACAACAGCTACTTTTGCTACTATTACTGGGAATACTTCTACTGCTACTACAATTACAGCTGCTGCTACTACCGCAACTACAACTTCTGTTACTACTGCCCAAATAGTCGCAGCTAGTACTGCCACTACTGCTGCTACTTCTGCTCTTACAACAACTACTTCTACTCATACTGTTGTTGTTGCTACTACTGCTGCAATAGCTACAATAACAACTATTTTGACTACTGATACTGCTGCAACTGTCACAACTACTATTACAACAACTACTACTACTGTTGCTACTGCTTCTAATTCAACTACAACAACTACTACTCATACTACCACTACTAATGCTGCTACTACTGCTACTACAACAACTACTTCTTTTCCTACTACTACTACTTCTGCTACTAGTACATTTACTACTACTATTACTATTACCACTACTACTGCTACTGCTACAACGACTACAACTTCTGCTACTAGTACTGCTACTATGACTGCTACTATGGCCACTAATACAACTATTATTATTAGTACCTTTTTACTACTACTACTACAACTGCTGCTACTACTGCTATTATCGATTCTGCTACTATAACAACTACTACTACAACCACTGCTACTACAACTACTACTACTACTGCTGCTATCGCCACTACTACCACTACTGTTGCTACAATTACTACTACTACTACTACTTCGACTACAACTACAACAATAGCTACAATGACTGCTGCTACTGGTACTATTACTGCTACTACTATTGCCACCACTACTGCTACTACGACTACTACTATTAAAATTACTACAACTACTACTATTACAACTACTACAACGCTACTACTGCTGCTGTTGTTGCTGGTACTACTTGTTCTACAACAACTACTGTTGTACGACTATTGCTACTACAAGTGTGACTACTACTACAGCTGCTCTTACAACTACTACTATATTGTTGCTACAACTACAACGATAACTACTACTGTTACTGATAGGGCTACTTCTACAACCCCAGTTGCTACTTCTGCTACTACTCCTGTCGCTACTACTACTAGTACAACTACTACAACTACTACTACTACAATTCCAACTTCTACTACTACTACTACCACTACTATTACTACTGCTGATAATTCTACTACTACTACTTCTTCTACTTGTATTACTACTCCTAATATACCTACAACAAATACTACTTTTACTAATGGTCCTACTACAACTACTACAACACTACGGCTACTGCTACTGCAACTGCCACAACCGCTACTACTACTACTATGACTACTTCGACTACTTCTACAACTACTACTAGCACTACTACAACAATTACTACAACTACTACCACAATAGCTACTACTACTACTACTACTACTATTTCTCCTAATACACCTACTACAACTACTACTATTACTACTACAACTAGTAATATTACCACGACAACTACTACTACTTCTACTACCATTACTACTACTACGGCTACTATTTCTACCGCTACTCTTGCAACTACTCCTATTACTACTACTACTATTATAACGGCTATTACTATTAATGCAACTACTACTATTGCTACTGCTACTACTACTACGGCTGCTCGTAATCTTACTAATACTCCAGCTTCTACAACTACTACTACTACTCCTGCTACTGTTACTACCATCACTACTACTACTCTTACTACTCCAACAACTACTATCACTACTGCTCCTCCTATTCCTATCACTACACCTACGACTACTCTTGCTACTACTACTACTACTATTACTTCTACTACTACTACTGCTGCTACTACTACTATTACTACTATAACTCCTACTACTACTACTACAACTACAACTATAATAGTTGCTGCTACTGCTACTATTACTGCTACTACCATTACTACAACTATTGCTACTACTACTTATACAACTACTTGCTACTCTTATTACTAATCCCATAACTACTACTACTGCTACTACCACTACTACTACTAGTACTACTCCTCTTAATACTACTACTTCTGCTACTACTACTATAGCTATTAGTACTGCCATGACTAATACGATTACTACTACTATAACTGCTACTACTACTTCTACTACCACTACTTCTTCTGCAGCGACTTGAACTACTACTACTACTACAACTATTACTCTTATTGTTGCTGCTACTTCTACTACTACTACTGCGAGAACCACTACTCCTTCTGCTACTACTACTATGACTACTATTGTTACTACTACTGCACAACTACTACAACTACTACAGCTTGAATTAGTATTACTCCAACAACTACTACTATTACTATTACTAATACTATTACTACTGCTACTGCCACAAGTACTACTCCTTCTGCAACTACTACTACTCATACTACTACAATTACTTATACAGATACTACTATTACTTCTACGACTGCTAATACTTCTACTCCTCTGACTATCATTACTAATACTCCAATTAATACAAATTCTCCTAGTACAACTACTATTACTGCTAGTACTACTACTCCTTCTATTACTACTACTACTACTACTACAACAACTACTACTGTAGCAACTACTATTACGACCACTACTCCTCTGACTATTACCACTGCTGCTACTACTACTACAACTAATACTATTACTACTACTTCTACTACTTCTATGCTACTACTACTACTATTGCTGCTACTGCTACTACTACTACTACTATTGCTATTACGGCAAATACTGCCACAACAACTACTACTACAACTATAACCACGTCTACTACGACTTCTAGCACTACTACAACTACTATTTATGCTATTACTACAAATACTACTACTAGTATTACGTGCGCTACTACTGCTACAACTACTGCTACTCCTAATACACCTACTACAACTTCCACTATTACTACTACAACAACTAATAACGCTACTACTACTAATATAACTATTATTATTACTGCTACCATAATTACTGCTGCTGCTCCTCCTCCTACAACAACTATTGCTGCTACTACTCTTGCAACTACTACTACTACTACTTTAACAACAACCACTACTACTACTACTATTACTACTACTACAAGTATTACTACTATTACTACCACTACAACTACAACAACTTCTTCCGCAAATACTACTAGTACTACTGCAACTGCAGCTAGTACAACTACAATAATGACTACCACTACTACTACTACAACCACTTGTAGCACTACTACTGCTACTCGTACTACTACTAGAACTACTATTACTAAAACTGATACTAATATTACTACTACTACTACTACTACTACTACTACTACTACTACTACTACTACTACTACTACGACTACTGCCACTACTATTAGCACGACTACTACTGCTGCTACTACTACTACTACTACTACTACTACTACGATGACTACTACTACTACTACTAATAAAACTACTACTACAGCTACTACTACTAGTATTACTACTACTACTACTACTACTGCTACTACTACTACTACTACTACTACTACTACTACTACTACTACTACAACTACTACTATTAGTACTACTTTTACTTCTACTCCTACAACTACTTTTTTTATTAATACTACTATTATTGCTACCAACTACTACTACTATTGCTGCTGCTACTACTCCTAGTGCTACTACTACTACTATTACGACTGCTACAATTATTACTGCCACTACTTCTATTACTTCTACTGTGACTTCTCCAACTACTCCTACTACTACTATAATTACTGCCACTACTACTACTGCAACTACTTCTATTGCTACACCTACTACTATGCCTACTACTACTAAGATTACTTTTACTACTGCGACCACCACTACTACTATTACTACTACTACTACTATTACCACTACTACTACTATTACAACAACTACTACTACTACAACTACTACTACTACTACTTCTAAAAAAACACCTACTCCTATTACTAATCCCAGTACGACTGCTACTACTATAACTACTACTACTTTTACTACTACTACTACTACTACTACTTTTACTACTACTACTACTACTACTACTACTACGTTTACTACTACTTCTACTACTACAACAACAACAACTACTGCTACTAATACACTTACTACTACTGCTGCTGCTGCGGCTACTACTACTACTACTACTACTTCGACTACTACAACTACTGCTGCTACTACCACTACTCCAACAACTACAACTACTAATACTCCAGGTAGTCATAATACTACTACTACTACTAGTACTACTACTACTGTGACTATTACAACAACTACTAGTACTGCTACTACTACTACTTTTGTTGCTACGGCTACTACTACTACTACTTTTACTACCACTAAAACTATAGCTACAACAACTACTGCTACTACTACCACTACTTCAACATGTACTTTTACTACTAAAACACTAATTCTTCTGTTGTTGTTGCCGCTACTGCTAGTGCTACCACAACAATAGTTGTTGCGACTACTGATAGTACTACTGCGCCTACTCTTGCAACTACTACTACCACTAATACTGCCCCTGCTCGTACTACTACGATGAGTGTTACTACTGCTGCTTTTGCGATCACAACACTAACTTTTTCTGCTATTACTACTCGGACTACTGCCATTACTGCTACTACTGCTATAACAACTACTATTACAATAACTTCTACAACTAATACTAATACTTCTACTACTACAACTACTTGTACTACTACTACTACTACTACCACCACTACTACTACTACTACTACTTGCACTACTACTACTACTACTACTACTACAACTACTACTACTACTACTACTACTACTACTACTACTACTACTACTCCTACTACTATTATTACTACTACAGCTACTACAGCTACTACTACTATTACCACTATTACTACTGCTACTACTACTACTACTACTACTATAATTGCTACAACAACTACTACTTCTGATACTACTACTATTACTACTAATACAGCTGCTATTGCAACTAATACTAGTACTACTACTGCTACCGCTACAACTACTATTACAACTGCTTCTTCTACTGCTAGTACATCTATTGCTACTGCTCTTACCACTACTACAACTACTACTAATAGCACTACTACTGTAGCTACCACCATTACTACTACTATTACAACTACTCCTACAACTACAATTATTACTACTACTATAATTATTACCACTGCTATTGCTACTACAAGTACTATTATAGCTACTACTACTATTACTTCCGCTACTTCCACTACTTCTACTGCAACTTGTCCTTCTACTCCTACTACTAGTACTATTACTGCTACTACTATTGCTGCCGCTGCTACTAGTACTACCACTAGTGTTCCAATTTCTATAGCTACTACTATTACATCAATTGCTACTCCTACTACTACTCCTACAACTACTACTACAACTTCTACCACTACTACACTACTATTACCACTACTGCTACTGCTACTACTAATACTACTACTATTACTACTACTACTACAGCAACAACTACTACAACTTCTACTACTACTCCTACTTCTATGACTACACCTACTACTACTACTACTATTACTTATACTATTATTGCTGCTACTACTGCTACAAATACTACTACTACTACTATTGCAACTACTGCTTCTACTACTGCAACTATAACTACTACAAGTACTGCTACTACTAAAACAAAAAGTGCTGCTACTAATACTACTACTACTCCTGCTACTACTACTACTTCTCCTCCTACTACTACTACTTCTTCTTTTCTTACAACTACTACTTTTGCTACTAGTACTGTAATAACTACTACTACTATTACTACTACTATTGGTACTGCTAGAATGACTATAACTATTCCTATTGCTATTGCTACTACTACCACTACTAAGACTACTACTACTGCTACTACT
Source organism: Trichopus zeylanicus subsp. travancoricus (assembly GCA_005019695.1). Lineage (NCBI taxonomy): Eukaryota > Viridiplantae > Streptophyta > Magnoliopsida > Dioscoreales > Dioscoreaceae > Trichopus > Trichopus zeylanicus. Next base: position 3,834 of record RXID01015529.1, on the reverse strand, counting down.
GCTACAACTATTACTGCCACTACTACTATAACTATTACTGCCACTACTACAACCACAACTACAACTTCTACTGCTACTACAGATTCTGCTATTACAATAACTACTACTGCTACTGTTGCAACTACTACTACTACCACCACTATTGCTGCTACTACCGCTACAACTACTACTACTACTTCTGCTCCTACGACTACTATTTCTACGACTAGTTCTACTACAACTACAACTACAACTACAACAACAAGAACTACTTCTACTATTGCTCCTACTAGTACTACTACTCTAGCGATAACTACTACTACAACACTTATACTTCTGCTGATGTTGTTGCTCTTACTAGTGCTACTACAACTACAATTCCTGCGACTACTGCTACAACTACTGCTACTACTTCTGCTGATGCTCTTACGACTAAAACTATTGCGGCTACTCTTGTAACTACTATGACTACTACTACTACATTGACCACTAATACTATTACTATGAGTATAAGTACTCCTGTTCTGTGACAACAATAATAACTTCTTCTACTACTACTAGTCCGACTACTACCTTTGCTGCTAGTACTACAACTGATGACACTACTACTACTACTACTACAACAACAACAACAACAATTACTACTACTACTACTACTCCTGCTACTACTACTACTACTATTACTACTACTACTACTACTACTACTACTACTACTACTACTACTACTACCACCACCACCACCACCACTACTACTACTACTGCTTCTATATCTACGAGTACTATTGCTAGAACTACTACTACTACTACTACAGCTACTACTGCCACTACCCCAACTACTACTACTACTACTACTACTACTCCTGCTGTTTTTGTTGCTACTACTACTACTACTATGAATACTACTACAATTACGACTGCTACTGCTACTATTACTACTACTAATGCAACTACTGCTATTACTACTACTATTACTACTATGCCTAAAACTACTATTATTACTAATACTAATGTTATTACCACTATGACTACTACTACTACACCTCCTACTACTACTACTCGCTCTGCTACTACTGCTGCTTCTTCAACTACAACTACTACAACAAATATTACTATGACCACTACTGCTATTTCTGCTAGTGCTACTACTACTACTGCTGCTATTCTATTACTACTGCTACTTCTACTACTTCTACTACTACTCCTACTACGACTCTTACTACTATTGCGACTACTATTACAACTGCTCCTACTATAGCTACTACTAACGTTACTACTATTACTAGCACGACTACTTCTACTACTTCTTCTGCTATAAATACTACTACTACAATAACTACTATTACTATTACTACAACTACTACTACTACTATAGCTACTACTACTACTCCTCCTCCTCCTACTACAACTACTATGACAGCTAATATTACTAATACTACTTCAACTACTACTACTGCTACTACAACTGCTAATGCTAGTGTTGCTACTACTAGTACTACTATTCCAACTACTACTACTACCACTCTTGCTACTACTACTACTATGACTATTACAGCTGCTACTATTGCTACTACTGCCACTGCAGTAACTACTAGTACTACTACAACAACAACAACAATAACAACAATAACAACTACTACTACTACTACTACTACTATTCCTCCTGCTACAACTACTACTACTAGTACAACTAATACCAATACTACTACTATGGCTACTACTACAAGTACTACTCCTACTACTCATAATACTACCACAACTACTACTCCAACTATTGTGATTACTACTATCGCTACTGCTACTGCTACTACTACTGCAACTACTACTGCAACTACTAGTACTACACCAATAACTACTACTACTGCTGCTACTGCTAATACAACTATTACTATTACTAATACTACTACTGCCACTGCAACTACTACTACAATTATTGCTACTACTACTACTACCACTACTACTACTAGTAGTAGCATCAAAAGTTGTAGTGGTAGTAGCAGCAATAGTAGTAGCAGTAATAACAGACGTAGTAGTTGTAGTAGGATTAGCTGTAACAGTAGTAGCAGGAGCTGATAGTAAGCAGAGTAGTTGTAGTAGTAGTTATTTTTATAACAGTTGCAGCAGTACTAGTAGTCTTCGTAGTTGTAGTGGCAGTAATAGTAGTTGTTGTAGTAGGAGTAGTAGCTGAAGTGGTAGTAGCAGTCGTAGTAATAGTAGTTATCCTAGAAGGAGCAGTGGTCGAAGTAGTTGTAGTAATAGTAGTAGCAGTAGCAGTTGTAGTAGTTGTGGTTGTAGAAGGAGGAATAGTAGTAGTTGCAATTGTTGTTGTTGTAACATTTGTAGTAGTAGTAGTTGTTGTTGTTATAATAGTAGTAGAAGTAATAGCTATACTAGAACTAGCAGTAGGAGTAGTAGTAGTTGGAGGAGTAGTAGTAGCAGAAGTAGTAGCATTAGTAGTAGAAGTAGTTGAAGTAGTAGTAGTAGCAATAATAGTAGCAATAGAAGTAGCAGGAGTAGTAGTAGTGGTCAGGGAAGTTTTAGTAGTAGAAGTAGTAGCAGTTGTAGTAGTAATAGGAATAGTAGCAATAATAGGAGTAGTGGCAGTCGTAGTAGTAGAAGTTGTAATTGCCATTGTTGTAATAGTAGTTGTAGTAGTAGTAGTAGTAGTTATTGTTGTAGTAGTAGTTATTGTTTGTTGTAGCAGTAGTTGTTGTTGTTGTAGTAGTAGTAGCTACTGTAGTTATCGTACTAGGTGGAGGAGTGTATTAGTAGTGGAAGTAGTAGTTGTTGTTATAGCCATTGTTGTACTAGTAGTACTCCCACTAGTAGTAGTAAGTGTTGTAGTAGCAGTAGAAGTATTAGCTGTTGCAGTAGCAGTAGTGTGTGTAGTGGTAGCAGTAGTAGTAGAAGTTACAGTAGGAGCAACAATAGCAGTAGTAGTAGTAGTGGTAGTAGTTGAAGTTATAGCAGTAGCAGTATGAGTAGTAGCAGTAGTAGTAGTAGGAGTAGTAGTAGTAGTAGTAGTAGTGTGTGTAGTTCTAGCAGTAGTACTACTAGTTGTAGTAGTAAGTGTAGTAGTAGGAGTAGTAGTTGTACTAGTAGTAGATGTAGTAGTAGTAGTAGTAGCAGTAGCAGTAACAGTAGTTGTAGTTATAGTAGTAGTAGTTGTTGTCATAGTAGTAAGTTGTTGTACTTGTAGTAGTAGTACTAGTTGTAGTTGTAGTAGTTGTTGTAGTAGAAGTAGTAGTAGTAGTAGTTGTAGTAGAAGGAAGAGTTGGTGAGAGTAAGTAGTCGTTGTTGTCGTCGTAGGCTGTGGGGGAGTAGTCGTAGTATTTTGTAGTCCGTCGTAAATGCAATCGTCATCGAATAGCAGTAGTAATTGTAGTAGTAGTAGTTGCAGTAGTAGCAGTTGTAGTAGTAGTTGTTGTTGTCATTGTTGTTGTTGTTATTGTTCCAGTAAAAGTTGTAGTATTAGATATTGTAGTAGAAGTAGGAGTTGGTGTTGGAGTAGTAGTAGTAGGAGGAGTGGCAGTAGTATAGTAACCTTAGTAGCGGTGGTAGTAGTAGAGAGAGTATTAGAAGTAATACTTGCAATAGTAGTAGTAGCAGCAGCAGTAGTAGTAGTACAAGTAGTAGTAGCTGTAGCAGCAGCAGCAGTAGTAGCTGTAGTAATAGTTATGGCAATAGTAAGCAGAGTAGTTGTAGTAGTAGTTATTTTTATAACAGTAGCAGTAGTACTAGTAGTCTTTGTAGTTGTAGTGGCAGTAATAGTAGTTGTTGTAGTAGGAGTAGTAGCTGAAGTGGTAGTAGCAGTCGTAGTAGTAGTAGTTATCCTAGAAGGAGCAGTGGTCGAAGTAG